>JAJTUO010000062.1:0-198640 GCA_021399455.1 Flagelloscypha sp. PMI_526
AACGCGGCTCGGCATCTGCTGACCCTGAGGCGGCTGGACGTGGCCTTCCGTATCATTTTCTCGGTCACACGTCACAAAGACGAAAAAAGAGGTGTCTCTTCGATTCATCTAAAAGCATTTGTTGCTGTGGAGCGTTCTGAAAGGATATATAGGTGAGTTTGGGCTCGGTTGCATGGGATCTTAATATTGGACTAAAAACTCCAACTTCTTAGTCTCTTTACTGCGATTTCTTCTCTCGTCGCAGGTACGCGGTGGACGCTGGATAAATGTCGAAAGTCTCCTCTCCTCGTGCTTCGATTTCAGGCGCCACAATCAGCTTGGTATGCTTCAATTAACTTCAGTTTATTACAAGGATCCCCGTCTTTACCGCTTCGTTCCCCGAGAAGCTGCCCTCTTTCATCCTTCAGGACGCTTTCCGCACCAATTGTTCGCTCGTTTTTACAATTTAAGTCACATTGTCATGCGGCCCCCGATGGTGCGATCACATTCAACACGACCTAGGCCTCAACGAAATTCAGGAACTCAAGGATGAGCCGGAACGATTGAGTCGCAATCGCAGAGGAATGTATCTCCCATGACACATCCGCAATATGGTTGCTACGGTTTAAAAGGATGCCCTTTGTACCGAAGATTCCTTCAACCACTTCTGGTTCTCTCCGAACGAAGCTCCTCTCACGATGTTCAAGCTCTTTGCTCTGCTTTTGCCTCTCTCGTTGTGGCTAATCCTGTCGCCATACGGGATGTAGAATCCTTTCCAGCAGTTACGAGGACTGTTGTCCTCCCCGCTCCCGGAGCGACGACCACGCGACACCCAGCTCAATTCAATATGTACGCTCTATTCACGTGTTATTTCCAACAGAGTTGAATCCTCGGCGTAGTACCTCCGTAGATATGAATGGGACCGGTTGTCCTCCAGGTAGCGGGAAAGTGTTCCTCAATGGCATGTATTTTATATCTTTCAATCCACGTATTTCTAATCGGATGTTACAGCTGCACATACTGCGGTCACTGTCACGTTCAGGTGTGAAGACCGCCTCACATTCCCTATTGTATTCAACTAATGTGTGGCCCATTTAGTCAGTACGCCGCTTCCGCCGGCCCTGGCATTGCCACTTCGGAGAATAGGAAAAATTGCCAGCTTACTCTTAACGTCCAGTAGGTCCCAAATGATTGTAGACGCTTCCACGTCACCTCTAAACGCCGCATCTAGTGTTCCCTCAGGGTTCACTTTCGCAATTGTTGATGTTGATTATGTACGTCGTTGCCACTCGT
The DNA here is from genome assembly GCA_021399455.1 of Flagelloscypha sp. PMI_526. Classification (NCBI taxonomy): domain Eukaryota; kingdom Fungi; phylum Basidiomycota; class Agaricomycetes; order Agaricales; family Niaceae; genus Flagelloscypha; species Flagelloscypha sp. PMI_526. The sequence continues at coordinate 1,273 of JAJTUO010000062.1, forward strand.
TTTCAGTCTAGTGTGTGAATATCTTGTGTCTAGCGCGGCTATTACCAGCTCGATAAGGGTGTCAAGGGTTCTCACAGCGCTATCTACTATTGTATGCCATTGTTCCCCGATGTTATCAGTTGTCTAACATCCTTGCTCTATAGTCCAAGGCCAGGTCGTTCAAGGTAATGTATCATTTTATGCATACCATCTGTATACTGATTCTTTCTCACACAAGGCGAATCTGGAACCACCATTAATGGTCCTGTCGACGGTGCTAATTATGTCTACCGCGATGAATTCAACTTAACTCCGACGTCAGTTCTATATCCCTGTATCACGAAATATTCTGACTTGATGGGGATCATTCGCAGGGTGTACGCTCCTTGTGGACAAGACAGCATCCTCAACCTGAATTCTCAGTCCGCGTAGATAACACAGGTAGGCTATTTCTTCGGTACTCATTCTGGCCTCCACTAAAATACGGGAACAGGAATAAGAACGGCTTTGGGTACTTCGTCGATGATTCCGTCGATGCTTCTATCACCCAAACCTACAATTTCGCCTGGCTTACTTGCCCTTGAGTTCAAACTTATACCTACTAGTTCTCGGTTTTTGGACTTTGTCAGTTCCAAGTGGCAAGCGCGGAATTGATTAGTTGGTTTGGTGTTAGCGTTTTTCTTCTCTGGGTTATATGGCTGGAGAGTACTCCGATAGTTCTCTTTGGCCATATGGGTATTTTAATCGAAAATCACAATTCAATGCTTTCGGAATGCACAATTTTTTTGTTCCTCGAGATCGCACCGAACTAAGACCTGAACTCCGTCCAGGAATTAAGAATACACTACGCCAAGAAGTTTCCACACTCCTAGCGGCAAGGGGAACATTAAGGAACAAAGGCGCCACAGAGGGGACATGGGTTGACGGCCCACAATATTCATCTAGACATCCCTGAAATGACAGACGATACTTCACACACGATTGACGCCTTTCCAACTCTAGGTTCATGTTGCGGTAATTCACCACTTCCCCGTTTGATTTTGAAGGTAACACGAGACAGAATTTCCGAGAAGTTGAAAATGCGGCAATCTCTGAGCAACATCCAGACTAGCGATTTAGCGATAAAATTCCTAGACTATAGCATCAAGTTGCCAAATCATGTCGACTTCAACAGTTTCCTTGGACCCTCACCTATGATCAAGCCCTTAATGCATGTCAGAGTTATATAATAGCCCGACAGATACGTTACGGAGACAAACTCGTGAATTGAATGTAGGGACGGTCACATCTGCCCGCTGCAAGATCGGCCGTTCAGCGGCTAGGTGGGCCTTCTGTATCATTATTGCCTCAGTCACACGCCACAAAAACGAAAGAAGAGATGCCTTTCTTCCCTTCATCGATGTAAAAGCATGGATTTGATCCGCTGGGAGTAGTGGTGGGCGTTTTGAAGGAATGCATAGGTCTGCCTGGCGTCGTGTGCATGCGATTTTAATATTGAGCTAGAGTCTATGAGTTCTTGTTTCAGCTTAACGCACGTGCTTTTCTCTACTATAGGTCTCCACTGAATGCTGGGTAAATGTAGAAACTCTCCTATATCATTTTTTCAGTCTATTACTGGCATTCCGTTCTCGCCGCCTCGTTCCCCGAGAAGCTGCCCTCTTTCACCCTTCTGAGCCTGGTCCGGATGAACTTCTCGCTTTTATTTGCTCGAATTCACAATGACATGCGAAGGGATGACCACATCCAACAGGACCCAGGCCTTGTGGAACAGCAGCAAGGCACGGATGTGCCGGTAACATGATGATGTAGCTCTTATGACTTCTCAATAACAAAGGTGCCACGGCTTAAAAGGAGGCTCTTTCTACCGAGGATTTCTTCAAACACGTTTGGGTCTCTCCGAAGGAAGCTCCTCTCAAGATGTTCAAGCTTTTCGCTCTAGTCTTTGCTTCCCTCGCTGTAGCAAATCCCATTACCACCCGGGAGGTTACTTGGGCAAATCCAGCCATTACGAGAACTGTATCCCTCTCAGCCCAGCGTCCTAGAGCGACAACTCCGACGACGCCGCCTGCTCAATTCAATATGTAAGCTCTAATTACGTGTCTTCCAGAATCTAGCTGACGCTTCGGCGTAGAACCTCCGTTGATATGAATGGAACCGGTTGTCCTCCTGGCAGCGGGAAAGTGTTCCTCAATGGTATGTATCTCATGGCATTGAATATACATGTCACCCGAGCTTTCTGACAGCTGCGCATACTGCGGTGACCGTCACATTCAGGTTTGAATGCACCTTTAGACCCCTATTCACATCATTTAATGAATGGCTCATATAGCCAGTACGACGTTTCAGCAGGGCCTGGCATTCCTATCACGGAAAATAGGAAAAATTGTCAAGTTACTCTTAACACTCAGTAGGTTACAAATGATAGATACTACGTTAACATTGCTAAATGCCTCATCTAGTGTCCCTTCGGGATTTACCTTCGCGATTATTGATGTAGATTATGTACGTCGCTACCACTCGCTTTACGGAATAATGTGTATGAACCTTTCTTTCTAGCGTGGCTATTACCAGCTCGATACGGGTGTCAAGGGCTCTCATAGTGCGATCTACTATTGTATGATCATCTTCCCTCCTATGCTGCCAGTAGTCTGACGCTCTTGCTTCAATAGTTCAAGGCCAGACCGTTCAGGGTGTGGCATTGTTTCCCACGTGAGGTCTGTACTACACTGACTCTGTTTCTCACACCAGGCGAATCTGGAACTACCATTAACGGACCCATCGATGGTGCTAACTTTGTATACCGTGATGAATTCAATTTATCTCCGACGTTCGTCTTCAATTCCGGTAATCACGAAATGCTCTAATTACTTGGGACCGTCACAGGGTGTACGCTCCTTGTGGACAAGACAGTATCCTCAATTTGAATTCTGAGGTCCGTGTAGACAATACTGGTATGTCATGTTTTTGGACCATTCGAACATTGACTAACATGAGGGGAACAGGAAACACGAATGGCTTTGGGTACTTCGTCGATGATTCCGTCGATGCTTCTATCACCAAACCTACAATTTCGCCTGGCTTACTTGCCCTTAAGTCCCCGTTGTTCGGACCGATACTGACGAGGTTCTGAATCTTGAGATTTGTCAATTCCACGTGGCAAGCGAGGAATTCATCGGGTTGGTTTGATGTTTGCCTTTTCTTATTCTGGGTTACGTGGCTGGAAATTACTACTCTCTTTGGCCACACGGGTGTTTAATAAAAAAATACAATCACAAATGCAACGCTTTCACAATTGACCACTTGCTTCTTTTCTCAAGATTGACCCAATATTAAGACCTGGCCTCGATCTCTCTTAAAAAAGTGAGAACAAGTCTACATTTTGAAGTTGACATATTTGTCGTAGCAAGGGAGAGAAACGAGATTCGGTAAGGCGATGTCGGAATTATGCTGTGGGTGTTTATCACATTCCAAGTTCACACTGATGAGACGCCAGGCAAGCTATGGAATGAAATGTCGTGAAATGGGAGGTAAACCGCAGTCAGACCTGCGCCGTAGTGAAATTGGCCCTTCGGCGGTTAAGCCTGTGCTTCTCTATCATTGCCTCGGTCACAAACCACACGAAAGAACAGATGTCCTTCTTCACTTCGTCGATATAGAAGCAGCTTTAGAAGTTCCGTTGTTGTCCATTTTGAACGGGTCTACAATTGGTATGCCATGTTTCGCATGTAGGGTCTTTCATATTGAACTCATCTTTTTCCAGCTTACTGGGCCTAGTCTTCCCAACCGCTTTTCGACTCCGATGCTAGAGACATGTCTGAATTCTCCATGTGAAATTGATTTCAGTCTATTACTGCGATCTTGTTTTGCCGCCTCGTTCCCCGAGAAGCTCCCTTATTCCGTCCTCCTGTATTTTGTTCGGAAGAATTCCCTCGCTTGTATTTGCGTCAAGTCACATTGACATGCATGGGGTTGATCATATTCTACATGTTATAGCCCTTAGGTGGAACAGCGGCATGGTCGAATTGTGAAGCAAGGCCTGACCGCCCAGCTTTGTGGTTGTCATGGCTTAAAAGGAGGCTCTCTACTCCGAGGATTCCTTCGACCACATCCGGTTCTCTCCGAAGGAAGTTCCTCCCAATATGTTCAAGTTCTTTATTCTACTATTTACCTCCCTCGCTGTGGCCAATCCTATTACGAGGCGGGAGGCTACTGAAACAAATTCAGCTGTGACGACAACTACATCGCTCTCTGCCCAGCCTACTGCACCTGCTGAATTCAACATGTAAGTTTTCACTAACTATGACTTCCAAAGTCGAGCTGAATCTTCGGTATAGCACCTCTGTTGATATGAATGGGACAGGTTGTCCCTCCGGTACCGAGTGGTGGTTCCTCAATGGAATGTATATCATGGCCCTGAATCCACATATTTTTCATGTGATCTAACAGATGCACATACTGAGTTAACTGTCGCATTCAGGTTTGCAGGCATTGCGGGCCCCTAATTCCATGTTGCTAATGTACGCTTCATCCAGCCGATATGATGCGTCCGCAGGGCCTGGTATTCCTATCTCGGAGAACAGGAAGAGTTGCCAGCTCACCCTCAGCGTCCAGTGGGTCCGCAATGGTTGTCCATATTGCATTATCACTGTTAAACGCCTGATCTAGTGTTCCATCAGGATTCACTTTTGCTCTCGTTGATATTGATTATGTACGCTCTTCCTACTCACTTCCCGTTACAGAATCACACCTCTCTTGTTGTTAGCGAGGCTATTACCTTCTTGACCTTGGCGTCAAGGTTTATCGCAAAGCAATCTACTACTGTATGTCATTAATTTCTCTTGTGGTACCATCAATCTGAAATCCATACCTCGACAGTCCAGGGACAGGTCGCTCAGGGTTCACCATTATTTTATGTGAGATGTATCTCGTACTGACTCCGTTTCTCACCCAAGGTGAATCTGGCGCTACTATTGAGGGTCCCGTCGATGGTGTTAACATCGCCTACCGTGATGAATTCAATTTAAGCCCGGCGTCGGTGCCCAACTACCACCTATCTTCTGATCTGACTTGGATCATTCACAGGGTATACGCTCCTTGTGGGCAAGACAGCATCCTCAACGTGAACTCTCAAGTCCGTGTAGACAACAGTGGTAAGCCAGGCTTTCGGTACCCTCTTCTCAGCTTACATTGGGAACAGGAAATAAGAATGGATGGGGGTACTTCGCCGTCGATGCTGCTATAATTCACGCTTACAGTTTCGCCTGGGTACTTGCCCTTGAGGTTTCTATTTTCATCGAGTACCGGTTGTTTTGGGCTTTTGTCCTCCCCAAAGCAAGAAACAGATTGGTGGGCCGAGTACTACTTTTCATTTTTTTGGTATACAGAGGACTAGTGCTGTTTCTTTGGTCACACAGGTGTTTTAATTGAATTTAACTAAACGCATTTCGCAATTGACCCCAATATTTTTTTTTGGTTTCTCGAGACCCCAAAACCCTCTAGACCTAAACGACGCTCGATCCTGAATAGGTGTCTTTACCCCTCCACATTAATGCTGCAGTCAGTTATCGCATGCCCATTTGGTCTTAAAGGTGGCAGAGACAAAAGATTTCGAGAAAATCAAGTGCTTCCAGACGAGTGTTCCACAGCAACAGAACTATATGGTGACACAAAAAAACCAATCATGTCAGCTGTTAGTAGTTTCTGCCATTGGTCGATGATTTCGTTCCCAATGATTGAAAGCACCGAATTATGGCTTATAGAGAGGCTATTGAGGAGAAGACTAGGAAGGACGGGCTGTTAAATCTGCCCGTAGTGAGATGGGCTCTAAGGCGGCTACATTTTGCCAACAACAATAAGGCTCGACCTCGATGATAACTTAAAAGACCGAAAAAGCATCTTCATTTTGAAGTTAATATATTTATCGTAGCAAGAGGGGGAAACGAGGCTCAGAAAGTGCAAAAAAAAGGATAAGCCATGCCGGTATTTTGCTGCGGCGGTTTAGCACATTCCCAGTTGACATAAGGCAAAGAATTCCAACGGGGAATCGAGTTCGGGATGCCTGAGTCCCTTCCAGGCAAGTGTTTTATGAGACAGATCTCATCCTTACCGGCCATGAATTCCTGTCAGCTTCCGCAATGGTGTCCCCATTGCACATGATTCGCCCACAATTAACATCAGAATCAGCTAATGGGCTGACAAATCAGGCCATGGAATCAAAAGTCGCGAAGAAGTAACGGCGGCCAGATCTACCCGTATCGAAAATGACCCTTCGGCTGTTACACTTGTGCTTCGATGTCATCGCCTCGGTCACACGCCACATCGAAAGAAGAGACGTCCTTTTCCGCTTCGTCGATGTAAAAGCAGCTTTTAGATCTTCCTCTGGAAGGCACTTTGAGGCATCTAGGTATGCCATGTTTCGTTCCATGCGACCTTAAAATTGAACTACAGTCACTCAGTCATTGTGCGAGTCCACGGGGAGTTCATTTTCTTCAGCGCTGGGTAACCCTAATGGTGGAGAAATGCTAAAACTCTCCCAATATGAATTCATTTCAGTCTATTGCTAGTATCCTCTTTTCTTACCGCCTGCTTCCCCGAGAAGCTGCCCGCTTTCACCCTTTAGTACATTGTCCGGACAAATCTTTCGCGTACAGTTGTGTTAAATCACAGTGACATGCAAGGGGGTGACCATATCCAGCAGGACTTAGACCTTGTGGCCTATGGGACGGCGGAAAGCCAAAATTGTGCCGGAAGGACTGAATGCCCTCTCATTACTGGTCCGCAACTTGGTTGCCAAGGCTTAAAAGGAGGCGCGTTTATACCGAAGTTTTCTTCGACCACGTCCGGCTCTCTCCGAAGAAGGATCCTCTCAAAATGTTCAAGCTCATTGCTTTACTTTCTGCATCTCTGGCTGTGGCAAATTCTGCCATGATGCGGGAGGTTACAGAGACAAATCCAGCGGTAACGAGAACTGCATCATTCTCTGGCCAGACTACTGCTCCTGCTGAATTCAATATGTAAACTTTAATTCTATATAAGTTCCATGGTCGAACTGAATCTCCGGTATAGTACTTCCGTTGATATGAATGGGACGGGTTGCCCTCCCGGTAGCGCGCAAGCTTTCCTCGATGGAATGTAGATCACTGGTTTGAATCCACGTCTTGCTCATGTGTTCTAACAGATGCACATACTGCGGTCACCGTCGTATTCAGGTTTGAAGACATATTCGTATCCCCAATCCCAAGCATCTAATGTATGGCTCGTGTAGCCAATACGCCGTGTCTGCAGGGCCCGGCGTTCCTATCTCGGAGAATAGGAAAAATTGTCAACTGACTCTTAGCGTCCAGTAGGTCCCAAATGATCGTAGATACTGCGTTAAAATTTCTAAATGCCTCATCTAGTGTTCCTTCTGGGTTCACCTTTGCCATTATTGATGTTGGCTATGTATGTCATTCCCACCCGCGTGCGCATATATTACCAATCCTCTCTTGTTCTTGCTAGCACGGTTATTACCAGCTCGACACCGGCGTGAAGGGTTATCATAGCGCCATCTACTACTGTATGATCATTATTTCTCGTGTGTTACCAGTAGCAAACTTTCTTCCTCAATAGTCCAGGGCCAAGTTGCTCAAGGTTCTTCATTGTTCTATCTCTGAGACCTGTTCTATGGTGACCCGGTTTTCACCCCAGGCGAATCTAGAAGTACCATTAATGGTCCCGTCGATGGGGGTGACATTACTTACCGTGATGAATTCAATTCAACTCCTACGTCAGTTGATTTCCTATGATATTCTAATTTGATTGAATCATCTACAGTGTATACGCTCCTTGTGGACAAGACAGTATCCTCAATCTGAATTCTCAGGTCCGTGTAGACAACAGTGGTGAGCCAGGTTTTGATGCCTATTCCACGATTCACTCACATGTGAACCAGGAAACAGACATGGCTTTGGGTACTTCGGCGTCGATGCTGCTATGGCTCACACTTACAATTTCGCCTGGGTCCCTTGCTATTGACCGACCGCTGTCCAAATTTATGCAAGTAGTTCTGAAGTTTGGTCAGTTGCAATGCAAGGCACCAATTAGTGGGCTTTGTGCTAGCATTTTCTTTTCTTTTTTGATATAAAATGCTACTATAGTTCTCTTTGGTTTGGCGGATGTCTTCATTGAACATAATACTGGAATTATTCCGCGATTGAACAAGTCTTTCACTTCTCCAGGCCACAAGGCTTCAAGACCTGAACGATGCTTCACCCATAACTGATGCTATTTCCAACTTCTTGTCAATGCTGTGGTCATTTTTTGCGTTACGGTTTGACACTAAAGTTTACACGAGGCAAAGAATTCTGAGCGGTCAAACGTTGGCGTCACAAAGTCACCCTCCAGGAGAGTGTTTCACAATAACAAATCAACTTCACAGTAGAAATCAACCGATCATGTCAGCTTTCAGCAGTTTCCGCCGCATCGCCTATAATTTTGCCCCCAGTGCGTTACAGAGGAGAATTATGGCTTATAGAGAGGCTATTGAAGCGACCAGAAGTGATCCTGGAAGCAAGGGCAGTCAGAGCTTCCCGTAGTGAGATAGGCCCTTAGGCGGCTAGATCTGCCCTTCCGTATCATTGCCTCGGTCACACGCCACAACGAAGGAAGTGATGTCTTTCTTCGTTTGTTCATGGACATCTTCGGGGCATTTTGAATGAATATGTAGCTCTGCTGTATTTCCCTTGCATAAGATCCTAATGTTGAGCAAGAGTCCCGGTGTTGGCTGGTTTAATTCATACACTTCTTTTCCTCAAAAGTAGGTCCGCAGGCGAAGCTGGATAAATGTCGAGACTCCTCCATATCATTTTACTTCAGTCTATTACTGGGATCCCGTCTTCGCCGCCTCGTTCCCCGAGAAGCTGCCCTCTTTCATCCTTCAGTGCGTTGTCCGGGTAGATTTTTCGCTTGTATTTGCTTGAAGTCACAATGGCATGCAATAGGATGTCCACATTCAACATGACCTAGACCTTATGGGATACCGCCAAGGCGAAAATGTACCGGAAGGATTGAATGTTTCCCTCATAACTGGTTGCCATGGCTTAAAAGGAGGCTCTTTATACCGAAGATTTCTTCAACCACAATAGGTTCTCTTGAAACGAAGCTACTCTCGAGATGTTGAACCTCCTTCCTCTACTTTTTGCCTCCTTCGCTGTAGGGAATCCTGTTACCACTCGGGAAGTTACAGAAACAAATCCAGCTGTTACGAGAACTGTTTCGTTCCCCGCTCCTCCAGCGGCGCCTACTGCGACGCCGCCGGCTCAATTTAATATGTAAGCCTCGGTTAACTTTAATTCCAGTTTTCAAGAACAATTTTCGGCATAGTACCTCCGTCGATATGAACGGAACCGGATGTCCTCCTGGATCTGGGAAGGTGTTCCTCAATGGTACAGACTTTGCAGATCGCAGTAGAATAGCTCTCATGGTATTTCATAGCTGCGCATACCATAGCAACGATTAGCTTTAGGTTCGAAAACAGCTCTAAGCTCATAATCCCAGATATCTAATATAAGCCTCCCTCAGCCAGTACGAAGCATCGGCGGGTCCTGGAATTCCTATCTCGATGAATAGGAAAAACTGTCAGGTTACCCTTGGTGTCCAGTAGGTCCTGCATAATGTTCCAAATATCTAGTGTACTCATAAATGCTGCGCCCAGTGTCCCTTCGGGATTCACCTTCACAATCGTTGACGTCGACTATGTTGGTTGTTCTCATTCGCTTTCAGGGAAAGTGTCTCAGCACATCTTCTTGTTATTAGCGTGGCTATTACAAGCTCGACAAGGGCGTCAAGGGTTCTCACAGCGCTATCTACTACTGTAAGACGATACTACTTCCCCTATTTCAGGCTACTAACACTATTACATTATAGTCCAGGGACAGGTCGTTCAAGGTATGTGATCATTATACGGAGTAAAACCTAGCTTATTCGAGCTCATGTAAGGCGAATCTGGAACCACCATTAACGGTCCCGTCGCTGGCGCTAATTATGTCTACCGCGATGAATTCAATTTAACTCCAACGTCTGTTCTTGTTCCTTTGAGTCGTCAAAGTATGCTAATTTCTTTGATCAATCACAGTGTGTACAGTCCGTGTGGAGAAGACAGCATCCTCAATTTGAATTCTCAGGTCATTGTTGACAACAGTGGTAGGCTTTATTCTTAGTCCCCATCCTCACATTCTTTGACATTGTGTGGAATAGGAAATTCGACTGGCTTTGGTTACTTCAACGATGATTCCGTTGATGCCACGATCACTCAATCGCTCAATTTCGCCTGGCTCACATGCCCTTGAGCGGCCACTGTTCGAATGCGCACATACATGGTCTCGATTTTGGACTTTTCTGTTGGGAATACGTGGTTTGTTTTATTCTTTTGCTCTGACTGTTCTTTGTCTTCTGGGCTAGGTGGCTGGAAAGTACTATTATGGTCATATTCGGTCCCGCGGGGATTTTAAAATTACTATGCAATCTTTGCACAATGGAGAAATCGTTTTATTTCTAGATTGCACAAGCTTCTAGGCTTGAAGGTCAACTCTGGCCGTGTTAGCAAGCACCACATGAGTGCTCGCGACCTGATGTTGTCACATGGGTTGATTTCAACAGAATACGAGCGACACGAAGGGCCAGGGCCCTTCTTTTCGATAGATATAACCTCAGCCACCGCCATCAAATCGTTCTCGGGTGACCTTTCTTCCTTCGCAAATAAATCTCCGATAAAACTGGAAACGTAGAGATCATCTGGCGTGTGACAGACGGGTTTGTACTTGTCTGTCTGTCCAGTATTCTGAGCATCTTCTAAGTGATACGAAATACCCTTGCTCTTACCGAGAATTGACAAGCTGTTAAGAGAAACCGAAAGCGACTCCGTGCAATTCTTACTCGGCCTGCGAGGATTCACCTCTTCTATTCTATTGGGAATGGGTAATTCACGAATACAAGCTACCATCCTCGAACTTCGTTCTGAGAGGCATGGCCCCCCACTCTTGGCCACCCTTCTTGTGGCATGGATAGCTGTCGCAAAGAGTCGACTCTTGACAGATCAGGGCAGAACACATGCAGATAATATCGACCAAGCGCGCGAAGATATCGAACGGATATTTTCCATTGTATTAGGTTACACAGGAAAAACAACCGGCGCGATGTGAATTTAAGCAAAAAGACAAATTGAAACATCTCAACCTCTTTACCCCAAAATCCAACTTCAAATTCTATGAGTTGCTTATGTTCCGGGCGATTTCCGGCGTCTAGAACTTAATACACGATGAATATCAACACATTGTACACAGCTCTAAATGGATACAGCTTCGGTCCGGATGCGAAGCCTTTTCAGAAGATGATCGGCAAAAGGCGCGGAAGTTAACTCGGTCCACACTTCTCTTCGTGCACTGCCATCTTCAAGTCCATGAGCGGCAAGTAGAAGCGGAAAATCTCTGGGTTGTTCTATCCTCCCACCCGTTTGCCTCTTATGGTCATGAGCATATTTCTTCGCTCCCCCCTCCTCCGGTCATTATCTCAGTGATGCCACAAAGCCTTAGTTCAGTCATCGTTAGTTACGTTAAACTTTTCTGCGCGTCAATTTGAGCTATTTGGCGCCTGCTCTTCGTTTTCACTGCCACAACAGTTAATCTCATGGCCAGTTGTGCGATGCAAATTTGGGAAATTGAAGAGCACTCGACGGTTGACAATTGCAGCACGAGAGCTTGGTGGCGGCAAGCTACATCGTTACATACAGCTATTGAGATGCATTAGGCATGCGAGGAAACGTTACTGAGACATGGTTTCATGGGCAAGCTGTACGATTGATGAAAAGAATCTGGAAGAAGGTTTTCGGATTCGGGTGGGTCGCTCCTTTCTTTCTTCTGACCGCCGGGATGGTCTTGCTTCTTGTTTCCATTCAAAGCCCTACTTGTGGGCCCCATGTGTCATAAACCATTTTCATATTTTCGGCCCAAATGAACCTTCCTTGGTGCTCGTACAGCCACCCTGTTCGCCCCTTCCTACAAGTTCTCTTGATCGTTTGTTCGCGCTAACAGTCCTACAGTTACTGTTGTAGACCAGCCGCCGATCGTCCATATGTTAAAGAACTGACTATCCCACAGACAATGAGCTGCTACCTGACCTCTTTCACGTGTGGGGGCTTTGCCTCTTTTTTGAAAGACTATAAAAACCTCATCGTCGATTCTAATTCATTCCAAACCCTTCCAAATCTCTAGAAGATGTTTTCCTACATTGCGACAGTCCTCTTTTTCGCTACCTACGTCTTTGCTGTCCCCATGTATCTCTCTCAAGTTGTTCGCGGGAACTGCGATGCAATGGCTTGCGGAAGTGCTTTGAGTACGTCTATCCCGTCGATCTTGCGGCTCGTGACTTGATACTGAGGAAATTTACTGTAGTTCCAGTCGGTATTGATTGTGTTGAAGCTGCAGTCAAACTCGGTCGGGACCCTTTCGCCGATGCCAGTTGTGTATATGCCATTGTCCAGCTGGGCAGTAGCTGTCCTAACGACTGTACACCCTGTTTCGACAACATGGCCAAGGGTATAGCTGGTGATGTTGGAGATGTGGCCAAAGAAATTGCCAATGAAATAGAGAGCACTCTAAACAACGTCTCTGGCCCAGTCAAAAATGCATTTGACAATCTCAAGAATGCCATTGGTGGTATCATTGGTCGCGAGGATACACTTGTCTCATCTGAAAGTGACTGTACATCTGACCGTAAGTTTTTATCTCCCAGACTTATGAGGAGTTCCGTTCTCACGCCATTCACACAGCGCCTGGTCACTTCAACGATGGGAATTGTGTGACCCCGACCTCAGGGCTTAATTCCAGTTGAACGCTTGTCGTATTTCTCGACAACATAACCCAGATGAAATTCGGGAGACGGACGGGATATGCTGTATTTTGTCGTAGAAGTCCTGCAGCCGTATGATTTGTGGGGTTTTGTTCCACTTTTCATATTTTATCGTGCTTATCTTATTTATTCTTCTCCTATTTCGTACTCCCTTGTTTTATCATTTATGCACATACTAGTATATGAAGCCCTGGCGTAAAGCCTCTTAGTCACTTATTCCTCTTTCCCATATGAATCATAGATAGTGCAAATCAACGGATGGGATTACTAAATGCTCCTTATAGACAAATTGCCATTCCCAGATATTTGGTGAACGCACACTGGTAAAAAAGGCAGAACTCTTCACTCTCCATGAGCCCCAGGTAGCAATCCAAAAGACTATGATACCTGACCACTCAGAGGCTTTTCAATTCGCTTAATTGTGCTATCAAGTCCAGGTACTGCTCAGATACTTGCATTGTACCGTCGACGAAACCTATTGGAGAGGAGAAGATGCAGTGAACAACGTCGAGGAGGTGAGGCGTTTTATCTGAGAAGATGTAGAAGAGCTGCGTCAATCGAGAAAGCTGTCGGGAAACCCTGACCTGTCCAATGCTGTGAAGGATTTCCAAGCCAGAAGAAGGTTTCGGAAGTGGGTGGCTCGCTCAGGTCCCTCTTCCTTTGGGGCTCCTAGAGCACCTTGTTTACTTTTCTTGAGTCAAAATCACTGTCCTAAGGCGCTGATATGAACCAGAAAATTGTGTCCCTCTCTCACTGGGAGAGATCATAATTAGCTGTTCCTGCGGCCCTGCCAATTCACATATACCCTCCGTTGCCCACTTGTCTAGACCTTCTTCATATGTTTACTTACGGTCAAAATTTTAGAGTTCTTGTTGTGCTTTACGCGCCACGATCAGTTAGCGAGCGAGCTGCTGTTGAGGCCTTTGCGGACCCTCATAAACACGTCAATTTTGTGACGCTCCCTTTCCAGCTCTTTCCCCAATGTTTTCCACCATTGCTAGCGCCTTCGTTACTGCTGCTTTGGTTCCCGCTATTTATGTCGCGGCTGGCCCGCCTGTTCCTCGTCACAGTTGTGATATTGTTGCATGCGGCAGTACTTTGCGTTCGTCGATTCCCACTTATTCTCTCGTTTCGGGATTTCGAGCTCATCTAACCTCAATGTAGTTCCACTAGGCATTGACTGCGTTGAAGCCGCTGCGAAGCGTGGGATGGACCCTTTCGCAGATATTAATTGTGCTAAAGGTGTCCTTGATTTGGGCATTCACACTCCGAGTGACTGCGTATTGTGTTTCGAGGCAGATCCTTTCGGAAAAGAAATCCTTGATAAAATTGGAAATTTATTTAACGAAGCCAACAATAACTGTAAACCACGCGTTTCACAGCTTCTGCTTCCTGCTGCACTTATGTTACTCGCTGTGTAAGAGCGTACTTCTTTGCTGTTCGTTGAGACATTCGTTAGCTGTCGACCAGCCATACCTTTAGAAATTAGATACTTGTCTACGTGAAAAACGACATGTCCATCTGTATGTATAGAAATCCCAAAACCTAACGAAGAAATAAATCAAAGTTCAATTCCTTAGAAGTGGATAACTGAAGATGAAACTACCTCCAATATTTCCATATCAGAGTACACAGAACGGCCGCCCCCAAATCATCTTTTGCTTCAAAACCACCATGACCTCACCAGTCCCGCTTGACGTTCTGGAGGAAATTTCCGGCTATCTGACCCAGGACATGCTTGTTAAATTTTCAGTCTTGGATAAGAACATCTCCTCTTACGTCGAACGCCGTCTGTATCAGTGCCTTCGCGTCAACGGTCAACAGGCGGACAAAATCATGTCGACTTCTTCTCATCATCTCATCCACACGACGCAGCTCCACATCATAATTGCAACCTATCCTAGAAGCGCTCGCATTGCCGAATTCATCGAATTCATAGCACGTCATGGTCAACTACAGTTTCTGACAGTTGTTTCGAAGTCTAACGCATTCTCTGCTGATTCGAACAGGCATGGTAGCACCCGCACTTCAAACACTCCTTTCCTCTTCACCACATTTGTGTGGTCTCGATATTTTCTTAGATCACCGGGACCAAACTCTCAACTATTCATCCTTCCTCCAGGACGCACTTACTCACCCCAAGCTTCGACTGGTGCCACTACCTTTAGCCCATGAAACACCTGAACTGCTTCAGAAACTCAAAGCTCTCCCTAACCCTACAGAACTCGAAGTAAACCTCGGCGAAAGTTCAGGCATGTTCGGCTTTTCCACGAACTGGGAGATTAGGTAGTCACTGATACAGCAATCTCTCTCCCTCTCACGATTGGAGACCATAACCATCCGGAACGCATCATCCCAGTCACATTATGCATTTTATACAGTGGCAGTTAATGCTGTCAACAATGCAGCTAAGCTTACTCGTCTGAACTTGGATGTGACTGAGTGTACGTTGGTTTTTTTTCTCAATGCTTCCAGCTACCCCTTTTCCTTTCTGACGGTATGGGCAGCTCAACTCCAGGATGTCTTGCCAAAAATTCTATCCTGCTCAACGCAGCTCATCCATCTTTCCATTGCCACTCAATCATCTCTTCTTCCTGACTTACTACTCCATAATGCCACCAATGGATTAAGTCAGCTAACTTCTGACACACTGGAAGTGTTTGAATTCTTTATTCCTTCATGGTGGAAAAGTTTTGCAGGGAATCCTCTTTGGAGTAGATTTGCTGCTGCTATTCAGACTCTTCGTAGACTTCAACTTTTCAGGTTATATTTTGGAGGAGCGGCATCAATGAGCCACGAAGACAAGCATAGGTTGACCGTGTCCATGGCTCCCGATAGCCTCAGCGCTAGCAATATTTTTTTCATTGAGAATGGTATGTTGTTTTTCTTGAAGTTATTGCTTCTCTGACTTGTCGCGTCAGCGGAACTGGCTGACATGTGGCCTCGAGGATTGACTCTAAAATGATGATTCATGACATGAAACAAAGATAATAGGATGAATGGATAATTGAACACCACGATTCCCTACTACTAAATATACTACGAAGAGAAAGAATGATTTGGATGTCATCATCCAAGCCCCTGGGGTAAATACCCACACCCTTTCCCAGAGAGATAACTTTCGGGTGTGCCAACCTCCATCACGCAAGTTCTGTGAAATCATGATTCAAACCAAACCAGTCTGATTGTATTTAGCAAGAGGATGGTTCCCGCGCAGGTGTTGTTGCTAATAGAAGAGCTGCTTCTCCAGCATTTCCGAAACACCTCATGGTTTTCTTTGGCTTCAAAACCATCCACTTGTCAAGGCACTTGCTAAGGTATTCGGTGTAAATGTACAAATTGTAGATAAGAATTTCTTCTATATCAAAGATAGTACATGAGCTAACCGTGTGCACAGCTTGAAAGCTGCATAGAATACAAATTTCAATGTCCGAAAGCAACTTCCCCTGTTCACAATTAAACCTTTCATACTCACGCTCGACCAAAAAGTTTTGCCAGCAAAACTTTAACCACCCGAAATGGACTGAGCAACCCGCTTAATGTTTTGCGGGTTGGTTTCGAGGCTGCTCCCGTGTTCGTGCTAGGGTCTCCTAGCTTTAAGGGTGTTGGGATCCAAGAAGACTGCATATTAGAGAATTCGTTTGGAGAAGGTAGGATATCATCTTGAAATTTTTGGGGTTGCTTGGGAAGAAATATGTGGTCTTCGCCATGGGGAGGCAGAGGTGAAAGAGGAGTAGGAGGTGTCCATGACGTTGGTGGGTCGTGCCATGAAAAAGAGGACCGATCGTCTTCTTTAGCGTTTGAAGATTGAAATGCAATATCAGTATAGCCGGGACTGTCTGAATGTAGGCTGCTCTCGTCCTAAAATGGGTGCCCTTGAGAATTTTGAACGGTTCATGCTAGAGGAGAGGAACTCACAATTCTAGTAGAAGTGATAGAAGAACTAGAGGCTTCGCTCTCCACTTCACTCGCTTCTTGATCCAACTCCGCTCTCAATGCTTCCGCTCTCTTCCGCGCCTCCTCAGCCTCAATTCGGTGTCGTTCGCGTCTCCAAATCATTGTAGACCTATTCCAGCCCGGGGAAGGTTTCGTACCGAGTGAGGAGCCACCAGGCTGACTCGTCTCTCGTTGTTCATCGAGAGCAGACTTTGGTGGGATCCATCGTTCATAGCACGACCCAGTGTTGGGCAGAAAGGGACTCCCAATCTGTGGTATAACGGGTGACTCAGCAGAGGTATTTACAGGGAGCCGAGAATCGCTTTGTTGCGAATGAGGCAGTGGATCGGGTAGTGGAGACAATGACGGTGTGTCAGAAGAAACTTCACCTTCTGTCTCATCATCAGAATCAACTGACTCAGGGTACAACTCCGGTGGAATTGAATGATGAGGCGTATTCAGGTGGGATTCTATATCCTCTTCCTCGACATCCTCAGTCCAAGAAGTTACAGTCTCATCCTCGTCCTCATCGGGGTTGTCGAGCTCAGGATCGAAGAAAAGTGGAGGGAATTCAAGCAAAGTATCGAAAATTTCGGTGCTTGTCGGTCTTTCTAAGGGATTTTGAGACCATGAATGTTCAATCAGCGCCCAAAAGTCGTCAGGGACCGGGAAATTTGAAGGACGGGCCGGTCGTAGTCCTTTCACTACGACGTCAAAGCAGACTGCACCATCTGTAGGATGAGATGGCCACGGCCTTCGCCGAGTAATAAGCTAAATATTAGAGGTCATTAACAGACGGGTAAGGTGAAGTATGAAATGGCTCACCTCGACAACTGTGCACGCAAAAGCATAAATATCTCGTGTCCTCTTATCTAGGCTCGGAAAAGACAGTGTGGTATCCAGTAGTTCAGGAGCCATCCATTGAGCAGAACCTCCAGACGTTTCAAAGGAAGTGGGATCCGGGACACGACTTTCTGTAATAATGGAGAGTCCGAAATCAGAGAGACAGCAATCGAAGTTATCCTTGACAAGTATATTTGCCTGGCAAAGCAAATCTTAGCTCCGGAAGAAAATGAATGTTTTGGATTATACCCCTCGGATATCCCCATGAACTATTGGAGGATTGAATGTGTGAAGATATTGCATTCCTCGCACAACGTCCATAAACTGAAAAATTGGACTAAGTACTTTGAGAGCAAGGGGAGAGGAATTTAGGACACACAATTTTCATCATGTCGTGTTTCCTGCTTGTTGAAAGGAAATTCGTGATGCTACCATTAGCTAGGAATGGGGAAACCAGACAGAACCCCGGGGCTAAGAGTTCGTCATTGAAACCAAGGAATGGAAGTACGTTAGGGTGCCGCAGTTGACGCCATATCAGCGTTTCATGGCAAAAGGCCTATCCACATGATTTCAGGGCAACGAGAATGTCTACATTGCAAGCGTAACATACCTTTATTACTCTTTGCGTTTGACTGTCACGCGTAAAGAAGCGTAAAACCTTAACGCAGACAGGAAGGTCTCCAAAATATCCTGGCCAAACATCCTTACGAAGCTGGTCAGGATGATAGCAACAGTAGTCTCACCGAAATGACTTACAGAGAACCCACCTCCACCGACTTGCTGTCCGTTCCTATTAACCGTCAACTCGGATAGACGAAGTGAGGAGGGGACGGCCCGATGTTTCTTGGCCAACTTTCGGAGAATTCTAAGACATCGCGTTTTATGTCGCGGATTCGCGGAAAAGTCAATGCCCTGATAGAAATCCGTCAGCGTTCTGCCGGATAGCAATGAGAACGCACCCATTGAAACACCTCCATAACACACAAGGCCAAGGACTTGTTCAAAATCTCAAGATTCGCCACAATTTCTCTGTCACTTGTTGTCTCCAGAAGTTTCCACACGGTCTGAGAGGCACCAAGAAATAGCACAGGGTTTGGCGATGGTCCGCGAACGTCCCATAAAAACTGACGTGTGGGAGTTACAATAGCCAGAGATTCCACGACAATTCCTAAGTCTTCATCTTTCATTTCCGAAAAGTAGACCTGAAATCCACGTGGGATGTACGAATTAAGCAGCCGAAGAAAACTCGTGTCTTGACAACACTCAAGACACATGAGACAGAGTGGATCATCTAGTTTTCCTAGGGATATCCCTCCCTTCTCAAGAGTAGGAAGAAGGATATCGAATGCTCCCAAAAAGCCTTGACTGAGGTTGTCCTTCTGCTCTTCGAACCAGAGGTGCAGCAGTTCGGTGCCCTCATATGATATTGATTCTCGGCGCCCAGTATCAAGATCCGGATGTGAACCTCCACTCTCGGGAACCATAGGATTCGATGACAATTTGTGAACCGCTAGGCCGTTCACGAGCTAATTGCTGTGACTGAAATGGTGGTTGTTGGACAACAGCTCAGGTGCGCCACACAGCGTCTACTCTCTGACCCGCGGTGTCAGTCACTTGGTTGATCCTTCAATCACGGGAAATACAACTCAAAATGCTGCCATCAAGCCTTGTATATTTCACTAATAAATGAACAATTACAGGGAAGACAACAAAAATTCAAGTACAACAAATTCTTCCTTCAACAAAAGATACAGAAACCGCTAACAAAGAAAAAAAAAAGAGAATTCGTGTCCAAAAGCACTTTAGGTACGCAAGGGTTCTGCCGGAAGAGGCCGTCGGGTGGGCATTGAGGGCGCAGGAGTAGTTGCCCTTCGTATTGGGATGCTCTGTCAGGTAAGCCGATGAATATCAGATTACAACATCACAAGGACACAAACAAACCTTCTGCCATTCAACACCGCCAAATAACTCATCCATGAGACTATCCACGAGCTTCGTATAGGCATCATTGGGTCGAGCCGCCTGCTTCCGCATAGACTGCAGTCGCTCTTGGCGCAGCGCAGCTTGCTTCTTGGACCAAGATTCGCGTTCAGCCCGGCGACGGTCAAGGTCTTCTTTCCAGGCAGAAGAGGTGGAGGAAAAGGAATATGTGGATGTCGGTCTGGGTCGGGTGGTATTCGTATTAGGACGGACGGTCGGACCAGGAGATGCCTGACGAGGTGGAGGAGGTTGGGGACGAAGAGTAATGTCATATGCCTATTAGAGAAGTGAAAATTGATTCTGCGCGTGCAAAGAGCTATGGAGGAAAGAGCATACCCTCCTTCTGTCAGGGTCATTCAAAATTTCGAATGCCTCTCTTATCTGTGGATTTCGATCAACCTCATAAACCGGAAAATACGCTAAAAGAAAATGAAATAACCTTATGAAACTTCTCCCCAACATCTGTTTCTCCATTACCAGAATCCAGCTTATCAGGATGCGTTTCTAATGCTTTGGCCTTATATGCCCGTTTAATTTCAGCAGCGCTTGCGGTCCGGCTTATGCCCAGAACCGTATAATGTGTCGCCATGGTAGAGGAAGAGAGGGGAAAAAAAAGGGGAAAGCAGATGAAATGAGAAGAGGACGGTTTAGAGGGATGGTGGTGTAAAACAAACCCAACCGTACCTGAGTGATGGCCACATGACACATTCGGCCCGAATTGGTGAGGATCACGTTATCGCGTTTCTGATAACTGACTTTTAGTAAACTTATTCTGCTTCTTTGCATACATATTTTTGCACCAGCGATAAAAGTGATGCGCAGCATTAGAGGTTGAGGCTCGTGTAGCTACCAATGCCCCTCAGCACGCTGCCTTTTCATTTCGCTGGTTCAAATAGTTACTAGGTTCCTCTGTCCTCAGTGCCCTTCAATGAATTCAATTGACGTAAGCTAACTTATTAAAGAAATGGGTTGACGTTGACGGAGAAGTCATTGGCCCGTTCATGCTCCCTTGCCGCCATGGCCGTTCTTTGGACTTCTTTTTGTTATTTGGTTGAGCGCTTTCAGTACTTATAACAAAAGTCCATATACTCTAAATCTTAACACTTCTGAAAGGGAAGGAAAGACCGTGGGGCAACGTCAATGGTTGAACGGCTATCTTGAGGTCTATTAACAAGAAGGCCCAGAAAGACCTTGCTTTTGGTTGCCGAGGGCCTGCCCCTGAGTTCTTAAGCTCTTGCACAAATATGGTCCAGACTCAGACGTTTACCTTCCTTCCGCCACTCATGGCTGACCAGACATCGCTCTCCCCAAGTCCGATTTCAATCAAACTCACGGAGTCCGCCGTATTCCTTCGTTCTCATGGAACACCATACAATCATCGTACGCTGGCGCAAGCCGAAGATACGGGTATTCTTCGTGGTCTCCTAGTGCTTACTTTCGAAAAGCCAGTCAAAGTTTCTGAAATTGTCGCCAAGCTCACTTGCACATGTTCCGCAACTTGGCAAGAAGGCGTTGAGTTGGGAAAAATCGATATCACAGAGGAGGATATTACGTTCAAGGCGGAGCAGGTGTTTTTTAAGGCCAGCCGCCGTGACCGTCGACGAGCTTCACTCCCTCCTGCCATACCATCCAATCGACAGTCCCAAAATTTATCGGATGGTCTCAGGGACCACGGGCCATTGTACACTGCAACAGCTCTAGACGAACGCTCTAGGCAACTAAGACCAAGAAGTGTGGATCTAACCCATTTTCGGCATCAACCTCTTGAGAGCTCCGAAACTCGATATTCTCCGCCGGCACCACCTCTCACAGAGGTGAATCGCTCGGAGCTGCAAAGTTCATTGATGGAACTGGGGGATCAGAGAAGCTCGAGTTGGTCTTTCTTTTGGCTGCTTTACTCCTAAATCTATCGTTTAACTCCAACTCACTTTTAGTTGCCTCTGTGGATTCATTGACCTTGTCCTCTGGCGGAACAACTCCTCTTCGAGAACGTTCAGTTCATTGGCCGAGGACCGAGAATCCTGAGCAAGCAATTACACCATCTCCGCTCCGTCATACTCCTTCGAGTTCGGTTACGAGCCACTCCCGTGAAGTGTCCCTTAATCCTCAATCTACTTTTTCCCCTGCCACACCTCGGCAGAGGAGCCAGGAACGAATCCAGAGTCGACAGCCGAAGGCTGGATTCAGTCTTGGGACCGTTTCTCACTCTATTCTCGACAAGATATATCCAAACCCTCACCGATATTCTGGAAGTACGTCACAGTCTAGATCTAATTCTCCTGATCGTGGACGCTCCAGGAGTCATGTTCGTGAGGTGGGATTAAAACAGAAAGATACTCCAGGCGCGATGGTAGTAGAAAAGATTGAACAATATATATATAAGCGATCTGAAGGGACAGATTGGAAAGAGTTTAAAGCTGGTATGTGCCCTGAGTCAGCTTAAACCTATTGCTCACAAGAGCCTCCAGGTATTCATACGTATGCAATTTCGATCCCCATTCCGGTAGATCAACCTCCTTGTAAGCAAAAGTAGTATGTTTATTCAACAAGAAGAGTTGATTTCTCTTACCATAGCCGTCGACTGCCCATTCGGAAAGGTTGCTTGGACACTTCGGGCAACTGTCCACCGCCCGGGCGCTTTCACACCAAAGTATCAGCATTCCATAAACATTACAGTTGTTCGAAATCCTCTTGATGAAGACGACGAAGAGGCGGACGGCGTCACCATTGAAAGGTTTGTCTGATCAGGGCTGGTCTTCCTCACTCGTTAGGCTGATCATATTTCAAGGCATTGGGAGCAGCAAGTTAGTCCCCGATTTTTCAATACTTTATTTTACAAAATATTAAAGCTTTTGGAAGCTCCAATACATGTTTTCCTTGCCCGCGCGCCGCTTTTACATTGGTGGTACCATTCCATTTTCTCTAACTTTGCTCCCACTCGCAAAAGTTAGAATTCATGGCCTCACAGTGTATATCGAAGGTACACTGTTATTTCCCCTTAAAGCTGATTATTTATTCCTTATCAGAACGTATTGATTACCTGACCACAATGCAGCGCTTTGCGCGAAGAAACCCTCGAACTCACATCATCTTGTTGTCCGCTAAATCTACTGATGGCGTGCCAATATTACCTATTGAATCGGATGACATAAATGCTTTTTATGATTCGCCGTTACATCAGTTTTTGGGACGGGAAGATGACATTTCCGAAATGGCCACCCAACTAATGGGACCAGGACCATGGACGCTGCAGAAGGACCTCGAACTGCCCTCGTCATGCTCCATTCTCCGATGGAGTCACTTGAATAAAAAGAGTCACATTCTTATTAGCCATGTCCTCAAGTGTGTTATTCGAGTCGAACGAGGTGATGACCTCGAAATGGATCAGGAGACTGGAAAAAGAAGATTGTTTGACACTGTTATTCAGACAGAGATAGACATTGGTGCTGTAAGTTCTGCTCATCGGCTTGTGTGGGTTCTTATCACATTCTTCCATAAGTGTCATTGTAACCCCGATTGGGCTGGACTACCTGCTTATACCAAGATATGTCAAGATACGAGAACCTTTGAAGATAAGTGTCCTTGCCAACGTTTTGGGAAACCTCATGGAGGATTTACTCAACGGGTTGTATCAAGCCATACAAATGATTCAGATATATCGACGGCCGAACCTGCTTTGATTGAAGCACCGATGCTGTCCCTGAGAGGCTCAAATACTTTCTATCGAAATAATGTGCAGTATGGACGCCTTATCTCGGGCCAAGAAGCAGAGACCGGGGAGGTTCCTCCTCCGTATCCTCCAGCATCAGATTAGGTCCCTGATTGGGTAGTGTTTGGCCAACGGTAAATGAGATGAATGGCCTCTCCGGACATAGCATTGCCTTTACAGTACCCCTGAACATATATGTTAAGTTTAGATAATACACTGTTTAGTACTACTTCAACTTCTCCACAAAGCGACTGAGACGTGGATGAAAGGCAATGACCAAAATTACCCGAATTCTTCAGATCGACGACATTACATAACCTACGGCCCAATGGTCAACATGATTCCTGAGGCGACTGGATTCGACAACACCTTGAAATTCGGGTCTGACAATTCGATCCAACGAACTTTAAGGAGACCAGACGTGAATGTAAGTCCGTATTGCGCGAGTGTTTCAAAAGAAAATGTGAGGATCATCCCTCGCCGGAAACTTTGCGAACCGATTTGACATCGTTCTCAACGTCAATATATGGTACGATAAAGTCCGTTAACCAAGAAGTTGTGATCCAGCGGAGAACGATATCATAGAAGGTGACATCTACTTCTACTTGCGACCAAAAGTTTCGCAAATTGAGAGCATTTCAGATATTGAGACGCTCCTAGATTGAGACACAAGGTGGTTTGAGCATAGGGTTAGGTGATGGCCGACATAATTCGTTATTACGCATACGTCCACATCCTTAGCCAGTTGATAAGTATTTCCGGAAAGTCACGTTTTGAAAAGTATAATGAGGAAGACAATCTACGTAAGTTCTAATACCGATAACGAGTAGAATAATCTGAAATAAAAACTTAGCGGCAAAGAAGCTATACCAAAAAGAGCAGAATGAAAAACCTTTGGGAGACACGACAAGACCACGACCTTTTGAAGCACCTCTGAACACAGTCTCAATGATATCGATAAGCTACACAAAACAAAAATGAGCTTAGACGAATTTCCATAACTATCAAATAAAATGAACCTCCTGTTTGCTATCCATTGGCCAATTGCTGTACTCTAATCAGTCCGTACAGCAGGAAGGTAACCAGAAGGACGCACATCTTGTTGTTATTACCAGTTCCCAAGTCGATCATGATATGTTTGTTACTGATTTTCAATAGTAAGGATGCTAAAATTCATAGGCGAGAGGAGCAGCAACGCACCGGTAGAAGAACATGACGGTGCAAGGATCGTACAATTCATACATCTACACAGAACGTAAACCAGATCGATATCCAAGAAAATACGAGGAGGGAATAATTGCCTTATTGAAATCAGGAACCTCCGTGATATCACATAAATAAATGACGGCAAAATTCTGAACTTTCTCCGCGACGCTATACAACGTTTCGTCCATCGTCATACACTGGGTATCCCAGTCATGGCCGAAACGAATAACCACAACTCTGTCTTCTTCAGATTTGATAGCTTCGTCGACGTGCCAACCCGAGGGAAGATGTGGAAGGAAGTAAGACATGAGGGGAAGAGGCAAGTGTGTTGATATGCAAAATAGTGTGCGTGCCCCTGACTCATTATCCCTGCTCTTTCCACATCCATACAAATCGAAGTTTGCTACCACATCCTTTTTCCTCACTCAAAAGCCCAAGATGCCAAACAGTATCGCGTTTACAGCTGCAGTAACATTTGTGTTATTGTTCGTCGTAGTCGCAAAACCACTTTGGGTGCCACACCCCATTTAGAAGATTATTGGTTATCCGAACATCTGCCCTCCTTCCCTTTCTGGCACGCTCGCGCGGAATGCTGGAATTTCTTACCTATGGTGGGGCGAACCGCAGTATGTGGAGGCGAATACGCGTACAAAATAAAGCTCAGGAGTACACGTTACCCAGAAAAGCAAACGGTAACGAGGTTTCTAGCATCACCACACATGTTCAGTGAGTGTTAAGGTGGCTATGAGGCTTGATAGGGCCTATAATTTGCTAGTACCTGTTGTAAAATGCGAGTCGTCTAGACCATGGTTGTGTTTGTTTGTTTGAATTTCAATTTATATCCCGCAACGGCCCATTCCGGGCAAGACACGGTGTCTATTTAGGTGTAATCTATTTAAACTAGACAAATCTAAATTATTCTACTCGTCGATGATATGGTGCGAAGTTAAATGTGGATGTGATTTGGTGGGGATTGGTTGCCGGTTTGAGCTTGTTGGTGTAGCTCTTTCTGGGCGGTAAAAAAAAAAGGGAGCGCCTTTGTATCTTGTCCTGACCATAACTGGAGGGTCACTCGAAATACTCAGGAGGAAGCACGGAGAGGCGACCCGTATGGTCGCCAGGGAGGAGAGTCGCTACAACGGTGTTGTTACTCAGCTGGCGCCTCCTCCAGCTATTCAGTCAACGACTAAGGTGGGATGTTTTACCCCGACGTCTATTCATCCGATGGGTCTTCCGGGACGGCGTCGTCTGGTGGACTATGGTTGTAATGACCAAGTTCCAACCGATTTCAGACATTTGGTGCCCAAACATGTTCCAGTCTCAAGGCTCATAGTCAACCAAAAGCAATTCTTCTCGTCAAATCATTCATGCAGGATGTTCAAAAGTCAAGAAATTCTTGACAACGCACCAGTCCTTACTCTCTGGTCTCAGAATTGTCCCAAAATTGTGCCATTACCGGATGCTTTTTGAGCAACGGGTCGTTACTAAGATGAGGAATCTACTTCCCCGAGCCTTCATTTGATGCCAAGAAAAAGAGAATAATATAAAGAGAGCTCTTCATGAATGTGCTTCCTTTGATTAGACCACCCTACAAACAGTTTCAGTTGCAACTCGGCACCATGTCAACAGACTCGCCATTGCTAAATCCAACGCTTACAATGAAGGCGTCGAGGATAATTCCCAATCCAGACTCTTATGTGATAAAAAATTCTCCTCCATCATCGAAATATAATACATGTATTAGGGATAAAATCACCCTTCCGAAGTGATTCATGCTGTCTCGACCAAAGGCCTTCCTTCCTGATCAATCTTCATACTACAGGAAACAACGTTCCCAGTCGTTATTGACAAGGATACTGCTCTGGAAGTCGAGGTCAGACCACATCTCAGTCTTACCTTGGCTTATAGAAGAAGCTATTATTTTTCGCGAACCCCTCTCTCCAAAGGATCAGGGTTATTGGAATGAGAATGCTACTGATGATAAGAAATGCAAGATGGAGCTTTGTCCGATTTGCGATGATATATATATACTACAAGGTTACCATTTATTTGCTTACTGTATTTTTCCTAGTCGATACTATCCGTATTTCTTGTGCGCAGGGCTGCGCCGTCACACTTTTTGATCCTCGAAATACATACCGGTTCGTTGCTCCTCAACCTCGAAGTGGTTATTGGCGGCCATTTTTAGATGATTCATCTCCGCGTTCAGGCTTACCTACCTGTATTGCAGAATGGCAAGAGTGGAAACAGACACAGACTTGATCTCAAATAGTATGAAAGTTTTCCCCAAGTAAAGTATTGAGTACGTTTATTCCCATTTTAATACTACATACAATGTCCAATTCATTAACCTTGCCAAGATCGCAATACGTTGAGCAACCCTCGTGCTGAAAAGTAAACGTTGCGATCTCTACAAACTCGCCTAGTTTATCAAGCTGTGATCTCTTCATTGAATCGAGAGTTTCCATTCGTCCCTCTTGCTCGATCCATTTCTCGTTTCTCAAGTTCGTGCAGCCGTTCCTGTCGATATTGCCTTGGAAGAAGGCAGAGGCCACCGATATATAGAATGACGATAAGCTGCTCCGACCAAAAAAAAAAAAAAACAAACTCATTAGCGATCCATCTCTCCAGGAGTTTCAAATAATGGACATACCGCCATCAAGACATACCAGGCAACCATAGCAGGTTTCGAAATTTCACGACTTGCCACTCTCGGGAATTCCGACGTAATTCCATCGCGCACTTGATAGAACGCAAGACCAATCATAAACAAACCCACGATAGCATGGATATAATTCTGGACAGGTCGACGACGAAGTACCTTAGGTTTAACCCAATAAATGAGTGATCCTATCCCTAGTTGGACGACGTAGACGGCGAAGAGGATTATCCCCCATATCTGCGAATAAAAGAATTACCACGCAGTCGCGAGTGTGAATATGACTCCTTACCCCATGGCCGTCAATTGGTCCGCCCCCGTTTTTGGCATAGGCTACACAGCCCAGAATGAAACCAATCAAAATGACGGGACCAGCTGAATAACCCCGTTGATGAGTCTGATTGTTGACAGTCACAGGGCTCAGGAAAAACACTCACCAACGAACCATTCAAGAGTCATATGCGTTGGGTACCACCATGATGTAAATGTTCTCAAAAGACGAGGGACAAGAGCTCCAATGGGAAGGAGGATCATGAAACCAGTGGCGATGATAGCGCCATGAGCGATGAAAGTTTTCTCCAAGCCGGTTAATGGTTTGGTGAGAGGGATCTGACCTGGGAATGGAACCTCTGTTGTTAAGCTCATGTCTACAGTGAAAACACCAAAATGATTGTGTTGTGGGATATCCGCATTGACAGAAGAGGAATTGGGGTTAAGGTCGCCTATCGCATAAATCATGGATGTTTTTCCAGTGATTACCGACTGGGAGAAGCGTATATTGGAAGGGGTTATAGAGAGAGCATGGAGTTGTGACGTACTGGGATTGAGAATGCATAGGATTTCTGGGAGCCGGAAGTCTATGGGATTCAAAGGTCAGCGAGCGATTGATTTAAGGGCGGAAATGTCACTGAACTGTGCTCAAGGTTTGGAGGAGAGTTGCTTTGTACGAGGGGGAGTCCACAACAACGGGATTGTCATGTCCCTGTCCGCGCCTTTGAGATAATGTGATACTTTTATCACTATTTTCCCAAGCAATAACCATATCAGTATCTGCCATGTGTTTACCCCATCCACTAAGTAGAAAATAGAGTATAAGCCATAGTATTCGGTGAGCAGGTGAATGATACTACATTGCCATCCAACCAACATTTTGACTCCCAGTGCTAGTCATGATATCTGAATATGCTTGTGAACGGAGACAACAGTGAAGCAGATAGTCACGCACAGTCAACATTTGAGCCATCCATGAAAGCTGTGATACACATCGCCTAGAGAAGATTTAGTAAGTGATTACGAATAATTGGACGACGGACAGAAAAGCAATGTGCATCTCCGATGGCACTACTTTGCCGAGGTTGCTAAAATTAAATTCATCAGATCAGATAAGTGAAGGACCAGTGAATTTAATCACAAGATGAGAAGTACGGCCAGCCTGAGTGCTGAAAAAGGGAAACAATGCAGCAAGGAGCCCGTTAGGGAGAAACATGGTCTTTGCAAAGAGAACCTTGTTTGCCTAACGATTTATAGCCCTCTCACCGATATGAATCATATTGGCCTGGACTGGCCTTGGTAGATCACGAGCAAGGAGCTTTAGACATTGCTCGAGAGCTATTGGGCTAGGTTGGGCCCAGACTGGTTGACGTGAATTCGAAGGGCAAACCTCGGCAACTTCGCAAGTGGAGACTGCCTCGCATTAATACCACTTTGGTGGCTATGGTGTGAAATGACTGAAAGTTCCGCATTTTGTCTTTGCCCTCCCGCCATTGGTTCCAAGTAGGCGCATGCGAATAGGGTTTAGAAAATGAGTGGAGGCATTATGCTGTATAGATAGAGAAATAGTCACCATCAGTTGTTGCGATGAACGCCTAATGTCCGCCGAAATTCTCCATCTCGTTATGGGACCCTGGTTGAAAACGAATTCAGGGAGGGTCAGCCAAGTTTCAGGGGGCTGAGTATGGGGTTGATCATTGCGAATAGCAAAAATGGTACATTAATTTTGATTTTCTTATCCCATTGTATATTCAAGGTTAGGCGATGTAGGAAGGCACATATGAAGAGGAGGAGAATCCGTTGATTGCAGTGAGAGTGTGACTGTGACTCAGACATTCCCTTTCCGCATCCATCAGGGTCGGAGTTCCTGAATTCATCCTCTTTTTCCGAACTCGATGGTTTGGAATGGCAAGTCGTACTGCATTTACAGCCCAAGATGATGAACATATTATTCAATTTCTTGCTCGACGTAATCCTGAGCAGAAAGGGAGAAGCGGCAATGTTATTTGGAAGGAGCTTGCGGGGGTGCGTATTTCCCTCCCCTCTTTCCCTCTCTGTTATGCTCGTACAAATTGCTAATAGTTTATATTTAATTTTTATAGTCGAAGAATCCCGAATATGCGTGGGCAAAGCACCATTCATGGCACAGTTGGCGCGATAGGTACCAGAAGTCGAAAGCTCGCTTCGACGTGCGCATCGATCTGGCTGTGAAGAAACTGCGGAAAGGAAAGCGAAAAGTCGAGGCTAATTCTTCCCCCACCGTGGAAGAAGAACTTCCTTCCGTTGGTCGGACCCAAGTCCAACCAACAACTTCAGACGCGACTCAGACTACATCCAAGGATCCTGCGACGCCTGCCAAACCTGCTTCCAACTCTAAGCCCATGAGCTCGAGCAAACCTCGAACTGGTCGTCGCGACGACGACGTGGATAATAATTATAAACCCACCGGAGAGGATGAGGTCACCCCTCAGAAGAGGGTGAGGCCTCCAGCTTCGCGTAGGCCTGCTACCATTACCAAAGTCCTTCGTCCAAAATCATCTTCCCAATCCTCGGGGCCTCATTTCGTCCCGAGACCAAAACCCACGCCCAAGCCAGTCAGGCCAATCAAGGTCGTGGACGCCCGTCCACCTCAAGCGGCGGAATTCGAACCGCCCGTTGCTCGTATTTCAGAGTGGGCCGCCGAAGTAGCCCAGGAAACTGCGAGGAATACCCCGGAAGCCAAGGAGGAGGAGGCCAACCAGGAGAACCAAGAGGAACCGGACGAGGACACTTCCATCGTTCCTGATTCTCAGTGGGATGAGGTCTTTTGGAAAGATGGTGATAGCAGTGATGAAGAGGGAGAGGCGGGTGAAGGAGGAAGTGAGAGGTTTGTATCTCCTTTTTTTCTTTTTGGACTGGTTTTGTGGATTTTACTCACTGTTTTGTAGGGATGGGGAGGATGAGATGAAATCCGGGGATAACAAGGCTATGAAAAATGAGTACGATGATCCAGGGTCAGTCCGCATTTTCATTTGACCAGTAAATTTGGGCTTAGTTTCGTTCAGACCCCCGCCGTCTTCTCATAGTAGGCACGAGGACTCCAGCTCCCTTTCTTCCAGACATAGGTATGTCTCTTCGTGATGCCTGGTGCATTATCTTATTGGTCCTTCCCCTAGCAAACATCCTCAATCTAGCCGTCCAAATGGTCGAGGTGTTACGCTCGGCCAACGCCGTCGCGCTCCCTCAGATTCGTCCAGATATCAGTATGTTACTATCGAGCCCTCAAAGTCCTTGTTTTAACCTTTGTTTCAAGTAGCAGTTCCTCGGACTCCGGATTTCCCATCCCATCTCCACCTCGCCAGTCCCGCCCTCCTCCTCAAAAGTTTGAAGAGGAGGAAACGCAATCCCAGCTTCTCCATCTTTCATCTCCTCCTAAACCAGTTTCCTCTCCTCTAAAGTCGCATTCCTCTCCTACGGGGCCGAGTTCGTCTCCTAAACCACCGCCCAAACTCAAACGAAAACGGCGCCAGCCCAGCGAAGATCTTTTTCTTTCCTCCTCAGATGAGGAGGATAGACGGTCCCCACCACCAATCGTGAGTCCGAAGCCCTCTCAGAAACGGCGGAAAGTAGGAGATGGTTTGATAGATGGGGGTTGGGTATCGTTTCGCAAGGCCACCAGGGCGAAGACTTCAACCCAACCCCGCATCCCGTCGTCCGCCTCGCAGGCACCTTCTATCGATCGGTCAGGAGCCTATGCGTCAAGAGCTAGCGATTCTCAGCCCTTGCGGAAGACGCAGATGCCCATGTCTCATGTAAATGCTATCGCTACGTCCTCGAAGGTTACTTTGGAACAGGTACCTCCACCACCTCCTTCGTCTTCTCTTTATTCAGAGAGAAGGGAACCTAGAGAGTATAGCAAGGCTGGTCATACTGCCGTGACGGATGATGAATGCGATGAAGATGAAAGAGGGCAGCTTTATGGAACGACCACGTGGGAGCCTCATGTTGATGATTCTCACCAATCTCTTTCAAATGGAATGATTCAACCCGATCGCGTTCATTCTCATTCTCGACCGTCATCATCCGCTCGCTCACCGATGCCTACCTCACCAAGGCGGCCTCGCGCACCTTCGCCAACGCTTGCCCTACCGCCGCCCTTCACACCAACAGAAAGAATGCTCATTAGCAAAGGTCTTGGCTATCATCTCCGAGACCTCGCTACTCGGTATCAGCTTCCCAAAGAAGTGGTCAACGAAGTTTGGGATGAAGTTGTGAATGGCACGGGTGCGATGGATCATTTGAAAGTTGAAAAAATTTTGGATGAAATGACTGCCACAGTTGGTGGCAGTGGTTCCTCCTCCCCCGCGGTAGAGGAGAAGGTGGATGAAAACGGATTTCGGTATACTCCCTCCACTGGTCGTGGTGGTGGAAGTGGGAGTGCCGGAAGGGGAACCCCGAAAAGTTGGAGGAGCGATTCGAATTCGCATCCTGCTTCTGCTTCGTCTGCGTTCCTGAGAGCGTTAGAAAATAACGGGAGGTTGATTTCGCCTAGTCAGAGTGCGTCTGGAGCGTCTTATTATGGACAATCTGCCGTCCCTCCATCGAGGACCACCGAGTCTTCGAGAGCTCGGACTCCGTCGTCCACTCCTTCCGTACCTGAATCGGTGCATAGGCTTCCGCCTCCACCTCCACCCTCCGCTCTACGTCGGCCTAGGCCTGAAACTGAATCCGACGAATTCACCACGACGAAACCCACACCAAAGCGAGCGAGGATATCGACACCTCCACCTCCCTCTTCCTCATCTTCTCCTGGCTCGTCACGAGCAACTACACCCATCATTGACCAAGAACCTCAAAGAACTCCTAGAAATGGAGTTGGCGCCGGGACCCCGAGAAGAAGGTCTTCCACACATACTCCCTCTCTACAGGAGCTTTCGAGGTTCACAGGGGACAGTCCTAAATTGAGTCCTGTTTTTGATTTGAGGAGGATGAGGATGAATAGCTTAGCTTCGGCTGGGTCAGGAACGGGTGGTAGCGGTGGTGGTTCTGCGAGGAGGACAAGAGTGGTTGGTGATGTGAAGGAAGAGGAAGATGGGGATGTCTTTGGGCCTATTGTTTCGGTCAACACGATATCGAAAGGCAAGGAGAGGGAGCGGCCAGCTGGGAATACCCTCGATAATAACCGACATCATCGCTCACACGATGAGGAACAGGACGGGAATGGGATGGACGTTGATGAGGAAGAGGAAGTTGATGAGCTTGAAGAAGTTCAGGATGGCGGTGTTGAGGATGTTTCCGAGGTCGAGGATGAAGATGAAGATGAGGATGAGGCCACTCGTGACGATGGAGGTGGCCGTCTTTGGAATTTCCAATGGACACCCGCTGCCATTGATCTGACTAAATTTAGGAATGTCTTCAGTACTAGTGGACTGGATTAATTTTCACTACGCTTCATGAATTGTTTTGTTTTTGTTTTTTTTGGCTGGGGACGAAGAATAAAAGCGGGAGGATTTCCCCGGTTGGTGCATGTCAATGAATTGAATAGGACTCTTGTCACTAATTGCTAAATAGATTGTCAGACGAGACAGGTGTGATGATATCAGAACAAAACATCAGCAATGCAACGGAAACACCACTGTGTTCCACCACCATGTTCAACGCAAGGAGTAATCCCTCGCAGTAACCCTAGCCCAACGATGGGAGAAATGAGTTGAGATCCGATAAAATTGTACTGTGAGTATCCACCGTGTGTCGACGCTCAGATTCAACAAGAGGTATGTAGCATTCGAAAAGGTTGTTATACGGTATTAGATCCATCTCATTCGCACCCTTTACAAACTGCTCTACAATCCTGTAACTTTCGTGCAAACGCTTTCATCGCGAGGATGAGACATATCTTATGGTCAGGTGTTAATAATTCTATGTTTTCCAGACCCCATTCCTTCCAAAGCTCGCAGTTAATTTCTTCAATGGTACTTGCGACTTCTGGACTAAATTCCTCAGCAGAGCCTATGTCCACAAATCTGGACGGGTCCCTTTGCAGGATGATAATACGGCTCTGCAAGGAAAGCCATTTCAGTCCTGGGGCAGACTTGGGTAGGCGAGCTAAAAGGGGAATGTCCCAGCAGAAGGCACAAAGTGACAGACGGAGAAGACATGGTAAGATGGGGAGATTCATCGTTACTCTTTGGAGTTCCGCTCTGGGAACATCCACGATGAGTTCCGTTAGTGCCGAATTTGCTCCTCCGAATCTCTCGAATATGTCGGTGTATATGAACAGGTTATCAGGGACTTTTATGACCAGCCTTCGTAGGATCTTGGGAGTCAGATGCCTTACGTACATACGGGCGTACTTTGTGGAATTGTGAAGTGTGAACTCCTCTATTTGTGGGAGAATTGGGAGAAGATCCAGTAAAATTTCTGAGTCGAAATCAAACTCCCTGGCATCTAAACAGACATCCAAAACTCGAACTGTTGTAATCGATCTACCATTGATACCCAATGGCGTTGGGACAGGGGCTGTCGACTGTCGAGATACACGCCGGAAAGTAAACTTCGCGGTTTGAAAACGAGGTGACTGTGACAAAATCTGTTGGATATAAGGAAGAAACTTGAGTGTACCAATTTGGATGTCCATCGCAAAGGTATCTAGACGAGGAAATGTCGCGGTTGGTCGTTTCACAACTAAGCATGGACACAGATCATATGGATCTCCATTTAAATCGACTGTCAGTGTGCGAAGGTACGGCGAGAGGCCCCAGAGTAGGAACGTGAGGCACTCGCATATATGATGAGGGGGAATTAGAGGTTTCCCCGAGAAATACGATCCATCGTGAGGAACTATTGTAAGACTCGTGATTTGAGGCAAAGGAAGATGATTATGGCACAGGAACAAAACGCGCGATGTGAGCCGCGGCACAATCTCAATGTCCTCCTTGTAATTCGGGGGCTCCAAAGAGCGGAATATGTTCCAGATGCCTCCAAGTCGCTGAGGAGGTGTGTTCGGAATTGGGACCCGGTGAGCCAGGATGTATTCAAGATGAGGAGTTATCACAACGGATCTAACTCGTCGAGAAATGTACGGTTGTCTGGACATATCTCTTCTGAAACGGACACGGGAATGATTCGGGAGAATACGTACTCGATCCAGTTGAGCCAATTGGTTAACCAATTGAATTGGGGTTCCCAATTATTCCATGTGGTGTCAAGGCAACCTTTTGAGAATAAACTCAAGTCTAACGTCCGGAACATGCTCTCCAATGCCATTTCACGAAATACAGAGCAAAGAAATCGAAGCTGCCACAGCTCTGCCGAATCAAGGAGCAGCAGAATCTGAACCCAGAGTTCTGCTGGCAGGCTGACCATAGTACGAGTCCGTTCATTCACACCAGGATCTGAAGTGAATATTGCGAGCAACTTCTTCGTCGAGAACAAGCCAGGGAACATCGTGGCAGGAAGGAACCAAGGTGATCATTATCACCCTAGAATATCACGAGCCGTATGGAGATCCCCTTATGGGTGGGACGACTATTGGATTAGGTTCAGGCGGTTTTTTTCTCTCCGATTTCCTTCATATACCTCAGGAATTTGCATGGGTTTCTCGGATAAATTACTAATTAGTAATGGCAAAAAAGGAGCTAGACCAGCTCTTAGATTTTCTTCGACGCATCCCATTACAGCTCATGCACACAGTAAGTAACCCCTCTGCAGTTCTTCAGTTTCTTTGCAAACGCGCTCATCGGGAGAGCCAGTGACACGTCCGGTCGAGTAGAAAACTCTACTTCTTCCAAACCCCATCCTGACCATAGGTCACATTTCATCATCTCTATATCATCCGCGAGACGTTCGCTAAATCCTGTGATAACCTCCACTCCCAGACGCCTAGTGATGGCACTATTCTGTAGAAGGATGTGATTGCACACTCTGAGAGAAAGAGTCGTCAATCTAGGTGCTGACGCGGGAAGACGAGTTAATAGCTGTGTATCCCAACTTGAACATTGAAGAGAAAGATGTGCGAGACAAGGAAATATGGGGAGATCCATCGTGATTTCATCGAGGTGCGCATCCTGAGTAAACATGACGAGCTCTTTCAACACCGAATCTGCTCCTCCTAGTTTCTCGAATATTTCGGAATATAGTGAGTCGGCACTCCCACTGGTACCCAAAACAAGCCGTCGTAAACATCGAGGATTTAGATGTCCGATATATCTCGCCGTAGAGCCAAGGGCTTTAATATATACAAAGTCTTCTATCTGTTGGAGGATGGGGAGAAGATCCAAGTGGATTTCGCCATCTCCGGCTGCCACACTTCCATATATAGCCAAGGTGCGAACAGTCGAAATGAATTCGCCTGAAATGCAAACGGGAGTAGGAATAGGTGGTTGCCACCTACTGAATTGTAGCCAACACCCTATTTTCACCGTATGAAGTCTAGGTGACCGACGCAAGGTTGGGAGAAGATCAGGGATGCACCAGAGGGTAGGAAAACTGAAGTAAATATCGAAAGTTTCTAGGAGTGGGAATGTCACAGTAGTGAGTTGTTTAAAATCTATCCCTTCTGCATGATGTCCTTTATGTGCTCCTGCACTGAGTTTGAAATCCAAGTGCTGAAGGTGAGGTGACAACGCGTTGAAAAGAAAGGTGATGTATTCACATTCTGGGTGGGGAGGGTAGTTATTATATGAAGTTTCTCCATGGAAATGAGTGCGAGTCAGTGAAATTATCTTGAGCCCGCTGATCTGAGTGAGGGGAAGAACAGCTGTGCACAAGTGCATAATGCGTGTCGTAGTATGAAGAACACGAGCACGCTCTTTCTTGTGATGGGATGGACTTGGGTGAAGGCGGCGATCGCGACCAAGGATGCCACGGGGTAACGAGGATGGCTGTAGAGCAGCTTCCGGGTCCAACGCATATTCCAAATGAGGGGTTATCACGATAGAAGTAATCCTTCTGAAGATATATGGCTGCCTATGGACAAACATCTGAAAACGTGACCGAAAAACGCATGGAAAACAACGTACTCAATCCAACTCAGCAATTTGTCCAGAGAATCTAGCCTGGCCTTCCAACTATTCTCCTGTTTATCAAGATATTCATTTGAAACAAAACTCAAGTCCAGGGTCTGGAATTTCCTATTGAGCGCTGCTTCGCGAAATACGGAGCAGAGGGATCGAAGCCGCCACAGCAGTTCGAAATCAAGCAGCAGCAGAATCTGGTCCCAGAGTTCTGCAGGCAAGCGGACTGTACCTCGACTCTGGACATTTTCTCCAAAATATGGAATGGGGAATGGAAGCAATCTCTTCGTTGTCAAAGAGCTAAAGATCATGGTGTAAAGAAAGAGTCAGCGTGACTTGGTCAGCATGATATCCTTTGTTACTAGGCCCTTTTATGAATACTAGGTGAAGTTGTCACCCGACACGAAAATCAGTTAATATGAAAGTATTTCTTTGACTGGAATTGCAGGCAGACAAATGCAAGGGTTTCGGAAGGAAGAGAAACTTGATTGTAGTGGGAGTAAAAAGGAGAGCATAACTTGTCTCCCAACCACCATCACGATCATGGACCCTCCGCTTCCTCCGCCGCTGGACGCAGCTGAAAGTCTCCGGACATATTCAGAAGGTCTTGCAGAATCAACTGGCTCACACCATTCATCACGAGCCTCATCCGTTTCTCAGACGGAAATTGAACGTGCCTTCATCACAGAAACGCACAGCGAACTCCCTCCTGGTCCTCCCGATACCCAAGACTCATTTGATACCATTTTGGATTTGACTTTCGATACAACCCCTTCTCCTTCGACACCCGTTTCCTCGCATAAACCAACGGACAGTGCAACTAGAAGCAGCAGTACAAAACGCAAGCGTTCTGCGTCTGGATCACCTCCACCGTCTATCATCCCTCAAGCGTCTCCACCAAAAAAACAGCGTCTTAAGGAAATACCTGCATCCCCGTCCCGTCCTCTGGCACCCAAGTCCACTAGCAACAACCCAGTGGACCGTGCTGAGTCACCTTGGCCAGCTGACGTACAGCTGTTGGGGAATTACACCTGCCCAATCTGCTTTTGTCCTCCCAAGAAAGCAACTCTTACACCGTGCGGGCATATATCATGCGGAAAATGTCTTTGGGAGTCAGTTAACTCTTCGTTAAAGGCTCAACAGAGAGGGCCAGTTCCAGAGGCGGAGAAGGGAGCTAGATGCCCTGTATGTCGGGAGAAGATTGAAGGCTGGGATGGACGAGGGAAGGGGGTGAGAGGACTCAAGCTTGCAGTGAGGACAGTTCTAGAATCGGGATAACGCGCATGGATCTCTTTCAATGTACTAGGGTTTTAAGCCCCTTGTTTGTCCTGGCTCATTTTGGGAGACATTTTGATAATTTGATAACTATCCATATCACCATAATTCAACTTTTGATATTACTGTACTTGCTCATTTATTACCTTATATTTCAAGTTCTTTAGACGGCCATAAGTCAGATTATCATGTTCAAATGTCTCTCAAAGGCATCACGTGCGGCCACATTTGAGTCAGCTCCGCTTGTATCACCGAAACAAGTCAGAAAGAGAAAAACTCAAAAAAAGTCGAACTGCATACCATTTTCGATCATATATATATTATTGACACTGAGGGTTTCAGAACCCATGGATGTGGCCAACATGTGTCGTTCTTCCTCGCTCATGGCCGTGTCTCCGCCAAAGTATATTTTGACAAACTGCAGCTTATGACGTGTTTTGACAACATCAGCAAAATTGGACCAATGAGGACTGTCCGATATACTCTTCCAACCTGAAGAAATGAAAAGTTCAAAGGACTCCAAGCTGCTGGGGAGTCTGGCCAATCCTTTGGCAATGTACAAAGGGAGAGAATGAATATCTTCCGCTGATTGGTTATTGATGGAAAAGTGAATCAAGTGAGTAAACACAGATAAATGGGTGGATAACATCAGATACTCCTGGGCTAAAATAATCAAGCTTCATTAACATATTAGCCCAGAGTTGGACAAAAGAAGCCACGTACAGTATGTTATGCCCAAGTTCAAACGGGTTATCATTGTCTTAAATTTCGCCGCTGTGTAAAACAAAGGATTTGGATAGGAATTTGGCGACCGGAGAGTGAATGCTTGTAGTTCCGAGAGAGATAGGCATTTCAGCGTCTCGAACCAGACCTGGCGACTCCTGCCTAATCCTACACGATTACTCAGCGTAGCCTCAAATTCAACTGGCCTGGGAACGATATGGAGTTCTCTGAGTAAGTCAAGCATTGAGGGCACGATGGGTATCACTAATAATCGAAGCGCAGAATGGCCTAGTACGTCCCGAAGGAAAGTCACATATGCAGGGCTTTGGTCCAGATGGTCAAGATATATATCAAGTCTTCGGAGGAGCGGTGACGAGGCGATGAGAATTTGAAGTGCGGGCGGCGCTGACGCATTCATCAGCGCGCCGGAATCAGAAGCCACGGCCAAGTTTGTTAGTTGACCATGACGAGCGAGGGATTCTAGAAACTCGACGGCACGGCCAGCAATTTCATAATTTGGGAAGGAAATATGAAGTGCAGTTGTGTGGACCAGATGACGAGCAGAGGTGTCCATGATATCGACAGCCTGCATAGCGTCGATTCGAAGTGACTTGTATAAATGACGCTCGGCGAAGGGTCGGATGGATCGTCCCAAAGCTATAAGGACGAGCATATCTGTGGATAGATAGCTCGAGATTTCATCCAAGATATCGAGGGGAACCCTCGAATTCATGATGAGAGTGAAAAGAAAGTCTCACCAACGAGCGCTCTTCTCCACCAGCCGATCCTATACCATTTCGAATGTCTCGGAGAGTCATATGTCACAATTTCTCCATTCCCGGACGAGCACTCGGGCCACTGAATGTGACATGTCCAATAGAGCTTTTTGGCATGCCAACGATGAGAAACACGCTGCTCTGAATCACCAGAGGCGGTTTCGAACTCCTTTGCTTTTGAGAAACTTTGCCATCAGATGACTGTCAACTAAAGAAAGAAGATCGTAGAATGATTTTCTAGTAGAAGAATTCGTGGCCCTCCTCGAAGAATGGCCAGGCCTTATCCCAAAGAACTACAAGAACAAAACCATCTTCAGAAATTACAAAACATGGAAAGGATGAAGGCTGACCGTCGCGCTCAAACTCAGTAAATATTGGCTGGAAAAGGGCTTGTACTCGCTCATGATTTACCTCAATATCATCTAGGGTGTCATGAAAGGCGAGTTTGAGCGACTTTATCTGGTTCAATTGGCAAATATTGCTTGCAAACTGTGTGATGAATTGATCTTCATGGAGAGGTGTACTAGGATGGTCCTTTCCAGATAACATAACGAATAGTCGAATCTGCTGGATCAAGGGACTTCGGCCATAAAATGAAAGGACAAGATCGAGAACGATGTTAGTCCAATGAGGGGAGTCATTGTTAGGGTCAATGAAGAGTGAGAGAATACGAAGGCGAGGAAAGCCATTTGACGAGGAAATATACGTTGACGCTCCTGGAAAAGTGTATTGTGTTGAAACCAGATCTTCGTAAAAAAGCATCATCGTACCTGCAGTTGCATCATTGATCCACAAGGAGAGGCTCTCTAGAGTGGACGAAGCAATTACCACCAGAGCGCCCCATTCTGTGCTGATGTCAGTGATTCCCTCCTCAATGTCCCAAATAGCAAGGCGCTTCAAGTAACTAAGATCGACATAGCTTGTGATTTTCTGCCAGAATATGACGTCGCTCCGAATACGAAATGTCTCCAGCGTTGGACGACGACTATGCCGGTTGACCGCGTCCCAGGACTTCTTGTCTCTAAGGTTGCGCAGAGAATATTCTTCGTTGATTTCGACGTCCTTTAATGCCTCCAATTGAAGTAGCTCGGGAATTGCGTCGAGAGTAAAAATATATCCATCGAGAGTGATATGTTTCAACTGAGGAAGTTGCTTCACATGAGTGGCCAGCACCAGCGCAACCCAAAGGCGAATGTCGCTGTACGAGACAGCGATTACTTTCTCCAATCGTACGATATCCAACCGCACCAATTGCGGCTGAGAAGCGAGAATGTCAAAGAGATCCTTTACCTCCTGGCGGCCTGAGCCATCCCGCTGTGAGTCTATCCCTGTTGGGTCCAGAATGACGTGGCAGAGACTCTGAGAAACCTGGGGGTTTTTCAAGGCGGCAAGATACTGGGACAAGCGGTAGCCTTTGATACAAAGTTTGGAATAAAGGTTGTATCTCGAGATGCACAGGAATTCGTAGTTCACCAAGCTGGTTCGGGTGAGATCTTCCAAAGAGCAGCATCTGAGGATGCTTCTCCACAGCTCTATTGGCAAGGTTGGACCACCAGTCATGAATTCCATTGTGTTATTCTGGGATCTAATAGCAGTTGAAAGTGAGTTGAGGTTGCACAGAGATAGCCCCTGGTACCTTGTAATGAGAGTCGGATGCAAGTCGAATAGCTTTATAATCGGGTAACGACGACTGATGAGCCCGTGAAACCATGACGTGTGAGCCAGGGTAGATACTAGCACATGACATACATAAGAAATAGGATATGGTATCATGTGAGCGGGACGACAAATGGATTTTGTCATAAAATATAATCAATGTGGAACCTTCAATTCAAAGGATACTCTATTCATGGTGTGGAAAAAAAAGATAGTATGAATACTTAATGTGCATCCCCAGAGCCATGATTCATTCCACATCTGCGAGAATAAGAGAACGTGTCTTCTCCGACCTTGGGACTAACTCGTAGTCAAAATGAGCTGGATGGCTAATACAAATTAGATTACACATCAACCACATAAAGATAATATCTCACCTTATAGCCCCAGGAAGCCAATCATGATGAAGCCTTGGAGAGCCACCAGTAATTTTCTTCGGGCTAATGTTGAATGTAGCTAACACCATGGCTAGCTCCACGAATACACTTTGTTCAGCCAAGAACTTTCCGGGACATGCTCGTCGACCAAAACCTAAGGTTGCACATTAGCGCAGCTGAAAGCTGTAAAAACAAACTGCTTTACCAAATGTAAATGGGGCTGGATCTGGTTGTGCAGGCTTCCCAGGTAGGTTAAGATGACGAGTGGGATCAAAGACTTCTGGGTTAGGGTAGTGCTCTGGGTCATATGCCATTTGCCTAATGCATAATGAAGATTTTATTTCATTCGATTCGAGGAACTTACCAGAGATTCGCGAAAACGATTGTTCCTAGTAGCGCCCGACGATTAGCCTCAGTCAAGTGAATCCGAAAAGGGCCAAGTCACCTGCAGGAATGAAGAAGCCTTGGAATTCATTGTCTTCCTTGACACAATGAGGGACACCTGGAAACAGTTGACATGCGCCCCGTTAATAACACTGCTAAGGCTTACCCGTAGGACCAACTTTATGGCTTTCAGCGATGGGAAATGTCTTGATATGAGGCACTCACCTGTATGATACCGGAACGCTTCTTTAGCTAAGGCCTAGTCTTGGTCATTTACGATGGATCATGTGGCCGAATTAACCCACGAACCTTCACATACGGAAGGTCATTACGATCAGCAAGTGTCGGTAGCCGGTCATTACCAATAACACGATCAATCTCTTCCTGCCGCCTTTGTAAGTGGGAATAATAATCATGAGCTGCACTTCCACAAACCTGAGCTGCAGTTTGAACTTCCGGAAACTTGCACTTGGGTACCGATGTCAGTAACAAATGTTTTACTAGAATTAGCGCGAGTACCATTGCCAAGAAGAATGCAAGTATGACACCAACGGTTGTGTCGGCCGCGCCTACGTGATTTAGAGACGAATCAGAAATCCAAACATCGACGTACCAGCGTACAGTGAGCTAGCGGTGCATTTTAGTTCCTGCACTTCCTGCTCACTTAACTTTCCGGACTCATTCAAGATAGCTGAAGTAAAAGATGGAGCAGCAGTGCCAGCCAGCACTTGGTTATGAGTGTATTCAAATGGTTTGTCCAACATGTCATTGAAGGATTCTCGATAATGTCGGGCCTTCTTCTGGAACGCTAAATATGTATTGAATCATAGTGAAAGTCAGACCAGGGAAGTAAACTCTTACACACGCCAGTCCATTCAGGGATGTATTTCAACAATGGGAAGATATCAACCATGAATGCACCTGGGGAGATAAGTTCAGAGAATTGGCTCGTCGCCTTATCGATCAGCGTGACATAAGGGTCAACCTGTATCCAGGTCAGGGAGTTGCTTTTTGTGTGTGCAAATATAAGGTGCTGACGGGATCTATGACACGAATTCCATAAGTTATCCGAAGGATTAAGGCTCCTGCTGTTCTTTTGACCCCAGTCAGATGTTTTTCAAAAAATGGTCGACTCTTTTGACGTACTGTCGAACTGCACGGTCTAAGTCATCGGGATATTCTAATAGTCTCTTCAAGAAGCGATGACTTTCTTCATCTTGTATGGTTGTGAACTTGCGTAAAGCATCATTACTCCCGATAAGCTTGCTAAAGTGAGAGCGACTGGTCTTATGAACTGGTCCATATGGGCTATGAAACATACGTTTAAGTAGCTGGCTCTGACAGTTAACTTTAGAAGCTCACAGCAAAGGAGTAGTTTGATTGTATCCAACGAGCTCTCCTACGGACGTAATTTGGTCAAACGAGCCCATGCATACGGATATCCTTACCTCCCATGACTAGTCGCGGACGCTCTGAAAAAATTGCCGACCTGCGTTCTAAGAGGTCGATGGCAGTGTTAAGTTTGTTGATAATAACAATGGGCTGTCCGAGAACGGTGACAGAGCATATTGGTCCTGTGTTGCCATTTAGTACCAACCCACACCAGGGGGAAATGAAATATACCGTATT
The DNA here is from genome assembly GCA_021399455.1 of Flagelloscypha sp. PMI_526. NCBI lineage: Eukaryota > Fungi > Basidiomycota > Agaricomycetes > Agaricales > Niaceae > Flagelloscypha > Flagelloscypha sp. PMI_526. The sequence goes on from JAJTUO010000062.1 coordinate 44,550, forward strand.
TCTGGCCTAATGTCGTTTGGTTACTGCGATCGCTGGAGAATGGTCGACGTACCCCATTTCGCAAAGGTCTCCCAACTCTTCGTCGCTGGCATATCAAAGACATTCTACATGACACGTGAGTAATATGCGAATACATAACGAATTATCATACCCCAATCAACGGTAGGCCTCGTGGCCCAGGTGGGAGTGGTCCAGGTCTTCGTTTGCGAAAACGAGAATAAAGGAGAAAAGAAAGGACCGCTATTGCGCAAAGAGTAGCGTCAGTGTCGGAAATGAGCATAGTGGGATTAGGAAAACCAGGTGGCAATGGGTGATGTATCTCTTATAGCCACCGCCGAAGTAGTCAAGGTTCTTATCTAAGGTCAACCATAGAGAGTATCGTAGACGAAGCTGTTAACGTGCGCCGAAGAATGAGGTTGCTGCCGCAAGGGATGGCAGGAAACGGCCGTTATTCGCAGTGGACGCAACAGGGAGTTTGTATGCTATCACGAACGTGCTTTTGATATCTGGTTATCGGATTATGCATTTTCATCATCGCCACCAGCAGTGTAAACTGCTTGTGCTTGAGTGAAACGGTTCCACATGGCCTGCGGACCGGGTCCATCGTCGATGGTGGCACTTAGGTGTCACAGCGTCTAATTGTACCCGATGAAGCTCTGCAGTGTGCTCGTCCCCTTCGGCAAGGCCAGACTAGTCACGAGGCTAACTGGCGAAGAACCAGTTACAAACTCCTTGCGTTTCTTACTCATTCGGAATTCCATTCCCGGTGCATGTGGCAGAGGCAGTTGGCAAGGCTTATCTTAGTCACGGTTCTTAGTTGTCGCCACTACGGCTCCCTGATGCGGAGGTACTTTCACGGAAGTGTAAGCATAGAGTGCATCATGGTTTGACGAGATTACTACAGTGGTATAGGCGTATGACGGTGGTTGGAGCCAACGGTAACACGCTTCGTATGAGGTCAATGCTACATTAAGCTCTGCTCCTCACTGCCAAAGAGAGATGGTATGAACAATGAAATATTTCTAAGACTATAACTGATGCACGAATGTCTAGTTTATAAACAGGTCCATGCTGCCATGTTCGCCTACTGTGTCTCATGGAAGGGAGAAACTTGAGCCATTGTTAACCAGAGCTATGACAAATGGGAGTCGACAATTAAATCCGAAAAACAAAGGAGGGTGCTTACCATGTAAAGTTGAAGGGAAACCTTGTCTTCTATTTCCGTCCTCATGAAATAAATTCGCAAAGCAAGGTACACACCCAGACACACGAAAGCTACAGATAACCAAATATTCACATTCCAATACTCCATTAATCCATAGGACCACAAGACGATTTGCACAGGCGTGAAGCGGCGACTCCACTCAGGCAGCAAAATGGGGACTGTGATGCGACCTTGCAGACGGTCTCCGGCGTAGTCACGAAAGTCCTTAATGCATGGTTAATCGAAAGTAGTTGAAGGACTTGACCGCCGTACCTGAATATGCATTGTTGTCCAAATTAGTGCAACACTCATGTAGGGCGCGATCCAGGCCTTGGGTGTACTAAATGGAAAGTCTGACCTCGGCATGAGTATGAACAAACTGAAAGAAAAGAGATGCCCTCACCTCCTCGCATAATCTGAGCAGCACCTATATTCCAACTCACGATTCCCACTGCATTCATAAAGCTTTTTGTGTACCTATGTGAACCAAATATATTAGATAATCCATGTTGCCGTGAAAGCAATTTCATACCAGTACGAGTCTAAGCCAAGTTCATTGTATGCAAGAAATGAGATCGCCAGCGAAATTCCGGCGTGCGTGATGCCCCAGACGTGGGACAGTGTGAGACAAAACGGGACTAAAAACCACCGAAGAATATACGCTTTCCGTGAACTTATTAGACCTGCCGGAACAGGGCTGCAATAGCATAAGCAACAGAATACCACTATCAACTAAGATTGGCGCACCGGTACGGTTTGTTCAGGGCATCTTCTTCAGCGCTAAAGGCTTGGTTCGCGGCGCAAAATTGGAGTAGGTGGGAGACAATCCAAATAATCAATCGAGGAAGAACTCGTAAGTTAATGTTCAGAGGCGATGCGGCCATGCAGCCATACACAAACTGTTATATAGTTAGCGACAATGTTGAGCCACTGCTTTTGGGGGTTGCAATACCACAGGAACCACAATAGTCTTGAAATCGGAATGAATGAATGCTAGACAAATTCTCAAAGCAAGCCATGTTGGTTCGACCAAGTTTCTGAAAACGTGCTTCGATACCTGGTCCATAGAGGAACAGCTTAGACGGGTTCGAGAAGCAAGAGTTGCAATGTTTAAGTTCATGTCGCTGAATTGGTTGGGTGAGTAATTGAATTGAAGTAGAGTCTCGTAGAATATAACAGCCGAAGCCTCAGCTTAGTCAAGCGATCCCTCTGAGCGACCGCTACCGTGGTCAGAAATAGTCCCCGAGGAGGTTTAATGGTCCTATTTATGCCTTATAGCAGATTTCGTCGGACTTTGAGAATGATAGAAGGTAGTTCATTTGATGGATTGATTCCCAGATACTCAAGATCTTTAATGCCTACAGATACGATACTCAGAATGTCACTTATTTATGTGCAATCGGCATGCAAAGGTGAGTTAATTATGGTTGTATTGCCAACGTCCGCTTCCCTGAAAAGTATGGGGTCGGAAAATGAATGGAGTCCGCATCCGTTGAGAACTTTGGTGTAAACCAATAGCCCAAAGAACTCCTAAGATTGAAGACCTGATGAACTACAAAAGATGGATTATCGGATCGAAAGAGAGCCTCATATAACTTGTTCACCAAGCTGGTTTTTCCGATTTCGACTGGCATGGATAGGCCCGGAAGGTAGATAGTTGTAGCATACAAATATTGTCTCGTTTATGCTAAACAATAGAACTGCATGGTATTGCAACTCTGACTCAGTATAAGGGGGAATCTATTGATTAAGGTAAGTTGCATGACTACTTATAAAAAGTGCTGGTCGATTCGTCTCTCCATTCTACGGAACCCGTGTGTCCGACCGACAGAATCACTGGATGAGTCGAACCTCAATTAATAGTAAACAAGTTATGTCGAATTTATTGCGGGAAACGTACTGTGAAACGAAGGACGATACGTACGCGATACTTCCCTAAAGCGACTCACAGACACGTGATTGCCATAAATGGTAAAAATACGGCTGCGGCCGTTTCCTAAGCTACGTTTTCGTCTCGCCCCTTCACCGCTCCGCCACTGAGCCTGAAATAGTCGGACGAACAGGCTGACATTAGCTCCGGATGATTCATGTAACTTGCGACTTGTCGCCAACAGCACTTTTATTCTGAGGCATGTCTTTCCACCTCACGCAACATCAACCTACCAATAAAGCGATATATAAGAAATTGCCTAAAAAAGAGATTTTTCGATTATCGAATGGCTTGAAAATTTGGCGAGGCGACAGTGTAGCATTCTAGTCCAACATATACCCCGCTCAACACACATTTGTGAGTTCGGAACGCACTACGGTCTTTCGATGCGGACTGAAATTTTGTTCCTTCATGTTAGGGTGTACGGGTCAATAACGAAATCTTAAGCATCAAAACTGATGGAAGGCTATGAATCTTCTTGAACGTGCTCAGACTGCAAATTGCTCCACGCACAGTTTCAGCAGAAACCTCTCCGAAAACACTCGGGAGATGCGTGTAGGCATGAATATATCACGTTCACCGTTGAACGGTAGTTAGTATCGTAATATCTCTGCTGTGGCATTGTTGATGGACTCTGGAAAACCGCAAGAGGGTCTGATTTTTGGAACTTTCCCCGGAGAGGGAAAGGAACAGGTGACTCCGGTCAGTGGTTGTTGTCCCATATTCCACATGCATCGGCACGCTTGGTGAAAGTTTGAGGGGAAATCTGCAGGGCCAAATCAGAATCAGATAAATGAGTGTATAATCAATTGACATACGTGAATTCCCAGACCAAGCTGATAATCAGGCGGCCACTATTGCCCACCAAGCAATTTTCCACGGACCACGCATGTAATTGTTACCTGCGGTACCCTTAACCCCAATAGTCAACAGAAAAACGTCGAAATTCAACTAGCTAGATTGAATCGGTGGCTGTTTCGCTTGCACAAGATCTTCTTTCCACGGCCTTAGTTGATGGTGTCGGTAGTGCGCTTATTAATGATATGGAGGATATTAAGGACTAGCAAACTTTGAGCAACAGGGCCTAACTGGCAAGAGTAGGATTCTACAACATGCACAAATGCCAAAGTGACTAGACGGACGCAAATGATGATGCTGAGACAAGGGATATTCCACTGGCGCTCAAAAGATGTGAATACCTAAAATCGTGCTAGAGTCCAATCTCAAAGTTCAACAATAGCGCAAAAATGCGGATTCATAGGGTGCGTCTACTGCACCACGATTCTCCAACGAACGTTTCTCACTTCTTTGGAAGAATACATTGAAGCAGGAACAGCGAGAGGTGTCGATGTTCGCGGTGCTCTGACGTATGCCTCGCCGACTGGTCTCATTAGATACTAATGGGTTAGAATACTTCAAACCTCGGACAAGGTTGGATGAGATACTGTAAACGAACTTCTGAAGAGGCTTCGTGTAAAGTCAAACAATGACGGGAGGATATAACGAGGGAAGTCTCGCTCTCACAACTTTGGTCACTAGCTTCAAAAGCCCACCTTGATAGCATGTTCCCATGGCTAAAATGTGACGTCCAACACGGCGGGCCCGTTCTGAGAGTGACAATAAGCGAGTCGCTCCAAACGAAGCAAGGGTATATTTTTCAGGCTGCGATTTGAGCGTATCCTGCAGATGCATTGACTCTCCGAAAGATCCATACCTCCCTCAGACGGAAAACTTTTATACGCAGGCCCATCAATAGACGCAGTATCAACTAGTGGCACGGCTCACACGTGTCCGTCGCGCAAGGTCGCTCAATAAGCTCCACGTTTACTGTACTAAGATTGACGCATTGCATAGTCTTCCCGGAGCCTTGTGCATTATCTCGAGCACACATTTACACACCTACTGAATATGGCATAGGCGATTTCGGTTCATATGCGTAGAAACGAGCTTCCACTCCTCATCCCCATTATGTCACTCCCTTTTTAGGACACCTTTCTCGTCCTCACTGTCCCTCACGATGTTGAAAATATTATTATATTTCAGATGGGTTGAAATCTTTGGGTAACAGATGTGGAGTAATATATTAAACAGCAAGTCCACAAAGCGATGGACTTGCGGCGCTCAACGGAGCATTTGCCCACTACGTACAACAGTCGGGAGAGTGGGAGGCGGGATGAAGAGTGCTGAGCATAACCACCACTGAGAGGATGATAATGTGATACTAGATCCTAATATGTATTAGCGGAGAGAAGCTAAGGAAAACCTTGCGAGGATTCGCATCAGATCCGCGCAGTCCTTTCTTCCTTGTCTATTTATGATAATTCAGGAACGACAGGCTGGTTAGTAAGTGAAATGCCTCGATGACACAATGTAGTCGGATGCTGGTTTCCAGTTTAGCTGGTGAAAACTTGATTGGTAAGACTGAATCCGACTTAGGCCGTGAGCGACTACCACGGGCTTTTGGGTTTTTGAGTCAAAAGCCAACACGTGACCCGGAACTCCGAAAACCAGTCAAAAGTTTTGACTAGTTGTCGGAGTTCCGTGTCACGTTTCGGAGTTCACAATCTAGCAGAAGTTTGTGATGGATAGATGTATCCCCTCAGGAAGCAAATGGGATCCAGTCTCCATGTTGCTCTCGCGAGTCGAAGAGCATCTCCATCTCGATACCCCGTTGAAGAGCCTCCATTCTTCACCACGGAAATCGGATTCCTGTTCCCTTTCCCTCGATATGCTCAATCAATGCTCGCCAAATCCTAACAGAGCACGCATGCGTCACCTCTCACATACATTTTATATCGTAAACAATGCGAAAACGGCACAAGAAAACTGATGAGAATTAGCGAGAAGGCTATCTCGAATACTTCTTCCGGGCGGAGTTCATATGTCCATCACGGAAGGCCTTGATTTGCAAAACTCCCTATCATTTTGAAAATAAGTGTATGACTCTTCGTGATCAACCACACTTGTTCGACTATGATCTAATTCTGTATTTGCCCTTAACCCACATGGATTTTAATGCGTTTCGAAGAGCATGGCTGTGTTTACGATCCGGATGCAATGTGGCTTTCTTGTCTCCCAGCTACCAACATCGTTAGTGCGACAGCTTTATGTCAACTATCTTACTCTGCCTCATCGCGCCCATTTGCTCTATCTTATCGCTGTCACTTCACTCGAATGCTGATCATGACGCGCTGTCCTTTCTCTGGAAAATCCCTTGAACCCTACTTTAAGCACCACTGAAGGAAAGCCTCAGGGAACATTCTGGGCGGTCCCTGAACACGCGATACCTCGGGTATCCCAGAATCGCTCTAAAAAGGCGCGATATAGTGGGTATGAGGAGGCAGCATTGTACAAACGTGGGTATCTGAAGCAGTCCGTACCCGTGATTTTGAAGACGACTGTCTCTGGATCTACGGTCGAGGCGTATGGGACATTGTGCTACTTGGGCTCCAAAGGCCGTTCAACCTAATTCCATCTCAATACTGAGGAATGTGGCATACAATCAGAATAACATGCGATCAATTCTAATTCTAGTATCTCAACAAACTAAGCGACAGAGTATATCGCTCTGAGGTACAGGTCGGAATCTGGTCGCGATCTTCCCATGGTCGGAATGAACGACCGCAGAATTAAACTTTACTGGAAGACCCAAAAGACGGCCTGGGTAAATTTATCCTCCCTGCAGGTCGCCGCTAGATTCCTTTTGTTCTAGGATATAAAACAGCGAGGAGACGATCTTTATGTTGGCATAATATGGCTTCCATTCGTCTGAATGCTCGTCCTGGTACTTCCCTAGTGCTGAAACACTCTGAATCTCAGGGTTATAACGTCTCTATTGAAAGCACTGGGTCCAATGATGATGGTCAGTGATTCAAACTGAAAGCTGACGGAAGCTTACATGCTCTCTCTGCTAGAACCTGGTATGGAGCTATTGGTGAAGACCATAGGAGAGGAAGTTCATCTAGAACTTCATCGGACCGGAGCATTCCGTGTACCTCAGTTGCGCACATCCATTACTGAGGGCAGTCGTGCGAGTAACAACATGATCGTTCCCATTGCATCCAATCGCTTTGACCAGCAATTTCCCGTAGCTCGGCATGAGGAGATGTTCGGAGACATCATCCCTCAACCATCTCAGCATCTTGTTCCTCCGACCCAATTCTCTGACACGTTTGGTGTGTTACCATCGTCCTCATTGGATCAATTTGGCATGATGCACCAGTCTTGGATGTCGCCAATAGATTTTTGTGATCCCCAAGCTTCGGACGCGGACAGTCTCCCGTCTAGTAGTGCCACTCCAGAGGATATGGATTCGACGTATGTCCCGCTTTTTGTGTTTTGCTTTTGGATATCACGTACATTGCACTCATACTAATGCTATTTTCTTTACACAGGTCACCACCGCCTGAGAGTTGTAACTCGGACACACAGAACGATCCCAACTCAGGCACCCTCCCATGTCGAGAAAACTGTGGTAAATATTTCAAGCGTGAATCGAGTCGCCGGCAGCACGAGGCCAGTCATACACCCATTGTGTGCAGTGTACCGGAGTGCAGCATGATATTTAAAAGACGGTGGGTACAGTAGCATGTCACCTAATCTAGAGCCTGATGCTTTCTTTAGCCACGATTGCATGCGTCACGAGTACCTTCGGCATGGGAAGGTAATGAATCTGTGTAGCGGATGTAACAAGACCTTTATGACGGTCAAAAATCTCGAAAAGCACAAGTGTACAAAGGTACTCCTTATGTGTACTGCTGGCGGGGAGGAAGCGGACCCGTAGGAGGAAATGACCAGGAGACGATATTGCATGCTGGTTCTTTTGATATTCTTATGATACACAACATGAAGCATAAGAAGGTTTCACTGGCATGCAAGTTGATTGAGTGAAATAAAGATTCGGAGGGTCGTCGGTAATATCAAAACGGCAGCTTTGCTCAACATTCCTGAACTAGCACCAGCTTGAACTGACTTCATTCTTCCATCAAGCGTAACTTTTATCGAGGTATAGAACATTGATCGAGTATTTCAGTATGTCGATGCTTCTCCATACGGCTGGGGGATGAAATGTACTCCGAATTGCAAGGGCTAATAAAGCTTGCAAGTCCATAGATCATTTGAGATAGAATAGGCGAGCCTGGGATTCGTGGACCTCGGAAAGACGCTCAAATTAAGCGTTCAGCTCAACGAGAGTCTTAAGTTGAAGTGGGACGAGCGGGAGGTGAAGAGTTCGTAGTGTTCTAAGGTAGCTCCCACCGAGCGGTCACTAATAGATACAAAATTCGAGTACAACTGTTGTGCTTCCTATGGAATCCAACTGAGCTTCGTGCTCTTCTGCTTCTCTGTCTCTGACTTTGCGTGGGGGATGACTTGTTTTATTGTGTTATACTATGTGCCATTTTATACTAAACAGTCCTCTCGGTTCCTCCTTCAAACACTTCTCTCCTCAACTCCCACTGAGTCGTTTTCTTCTTGAATCGTTCTTATTATTGCTGCTTGCAAAATTGTTGGCGGATGGTAACCTCAAAACTTTATGTTTTGGGCACTTTTCAAATGTTATGTCGGATGAAACCACGCTATTTTATATGAATTTTGAGTATAAGTTGACTGTGGTTCGTGTAGTCCTTCACAGGCGGCAATCTGCCAAAGGTGAGAAATTCGAGACATGCGAATTTCACCATAAACTGGGTACCGTCGGACTCGCCTCATTTCTGGGATTCAAACGGTACTATATTCATGAGCTGCAGCGGAGTATTCGTCGAGATGTGCAGGGATCATGTCCCAGAAGCTGAAATTTCAAAATCGGAATTTTCGGAACTTCTCACGGTGCGATGATAGCCGAAAAATATGCGATTCTGAATATATAACTCCTGTCTCAGATTTCAAAATAGGCAGGATGCTATGGATTTCGCGCGCAAACATCTTCTTTGGCGAATTCGTGCTCCGCCAACATTTTTGCAAACGGCAATAAATGTTCAAGGCGAAATGTATTGTGTAGGGAGGACCTAGCTGCCATGTGGAAAGCGCGAAGACGCGACTTGAGGAAGGCAGACGCGTCGACCCACATAGCCCCGATTTCCATAATCAGTAAAAGTACGTCGGCCCTAGGCTACGTTATCCTCTTGCCCCCTCTCCACTCCTCTTCGTCCGACTCGTTCTGGCTTAGTGGCGTCTGATAATAGTTGTGGGCTATTCATGTAACATGCGATTTGTCGCCAACAACACTCTTAGTCTGACGCTTACCTGGCTTTCCGCACCTCGACGTAAAGTCGACATGAGAAATTGCTTACAAATATAGGATCTTTCGACACTTGGATATCTTGAGACGTATCCCCCGTTCGACCCAAACTTGTGAGTTTCAGCACGCATTACTTTCTTTCGTTGTGGACGGGAATGTTTCGAATGCACATTCTCGTTTCTCATAACTTTGGCCATTTTCAGCCCATCATCCTAATTTTTGACAGTTTCGACACATTTTGGGCATTCGGTCCTCGGCGCTCGCATAAAACCTGGTTCAGCTCCAACTCTCTGGTCCAACAATTTGTATTTCATTCACCTCTAAATGACCCTGGCAGAGTCGATAAAAGACGATAGTCAAACCTTAGAGAAAGGAAGGAGACATGGATCATATATTGCCAATCCAAAAAAGCAGCATTACGTGAAAAAAAATTGCAAGACAATTCATTCAATTCCTATAATGATTTTCGTTCCTTCATGCCACTAATATCATTGACTTCAGGCATGGTCTGAGTGTACGCGAGAATCCCAAACTCTTAGGCATCGAAGCTGAGGCAAGATGCTGAACATTCTTGAACTTGCTTAGATTGGAGAGTGCTACACGCGCAGTCTCGGAAGGAACCTCCCCAGGGACACTCGGGAGGATTCGGTTCCTCCCGTTTCATTGCTCCATCCATTGGAATGAGACACAGACAACCTTAACCGATCCTGCATGAGACGAAGGATGAGGCAATGGGGGGTAAAGGGATTCGTGAACGTGCAGCTATGAGGGTGGAATTGAGCTTCGTGGAAGGGTAAACAACTAGTAAGATCAGCTGAAGTAGCTGAAGGCATAAGCAACGGAGCGTGATGACAAGTCAAAGGTACGGAACATGGGAGACCATAAAAGCATTAGTTGTATAATTCCTCGGTGCTCGCAGGTTTGGTGGAGTCTGGACAACTAGAAGAGTGTATCCTGTGGCACGCTTGCCGACTGTGTGCAGGCGACGATGCGCCTGGCGGTTCGAGGGAAGATCTGCGGGGCTAAATTAGAATCAGATAAAAAGAGTGTAAAATCATATGACAGACTTGAATCCCCAAACGAAGCTGTTGAACGGTCGCCCACAAAGCCATTCTCAGCGGACTACATTTGTAATTGTTACCTGCGGGAGCCTTGGCCTCCATAGTCAACAGAAAACGCCGAAATTAAGTCAGCTAGATTGAATACCTGGTTGTTTCACTTGCATCAGATCTTCTTTTCAATGCCTTAGTTGATGGTGTTGCCAGTGCGTTCATTATTGCCGTTTGCAAAAAAGTTGGCGGAGCATGAATTCTTCCAAAGAAGATGTTTGCGCGCGAAATCCATAACACCTTCCCAACTTGGAAATCTAAGACAAAAGCTATATATTCTGAACCGCATAATTTTGGGCTATCGTCTCCCGGTGAGAAATCGCGAAAATTCCAACTTTGAAAATTCAGCTTTTGGGAGATGATCCCTGCAAATCTCGACGAGTACTTCACCATATATCATGATTTTGGTACCATTGGAATCCCAGAGACGAGGCAAATTCGATGATACCAAGTTTACGTCGAAATTCGCATGTCTTGAATTTCCCACCTTTCGCAGCTTGCTGCTTGTGAAGGACTTCACCGACCACAGTCACACTATGCTCAAAATGCATCTAAAATACAAGGGATTCATCTCAAATAACATTTGAAATTTGCCCAAATCATAAAGTTTGGAGGTGTCGGCCCGCCAACAATTTTGCAAACGGCAATAATGATACGGAAAAGATTGAGGATTGGCAAATTTGTGAGGAACAGGGACCAAAAAGATAAGAGTAGCATTATACAAAATGCACAAAGGTCAAAGCTGACTAGAGGGATGCGGATGGTGATGGTAAGATAAAGGATATTTCGCAAGCGCTCAAAAGATGCGATGACCCAACTTTGCGCTAGAGTCAAACTTAAAAGCTCGACCATAACACGAAGATGCATATCCGTAGGGATGCGTCTACTGCAGCACAATTTTCAAACGAAAGTTTCTCACTCCTCTTGAGGAATTCACGGAAGCAGGAACACGCGAGAAGTGACAGAGTTCGCGGTGCTCTGGTGTGCCTCCTGCTGAGCGGTCTCATTTGATACTAATGTATTGGAATAATCACGGGTTCGAACAGGGTTGGACGGGATACTGTGAAAGAACTTCTGAAGAGGCTTCGTCTAATGCCAAACAATGACGAGAGGATAAAATTGATCAAGTCTAGCCCTTACAGCTTTGGTCACAGGCTTCAAAACACTTCTTGATAGTATGTTCGTATGGCTAAAAAGTCACGTTTGATACGGCTGGCCGGGCCCGAGAATGCTGATAAGCGAGTCGCTCCAAAGAACGAAGGGCACGTTTTTCCGGCTGCGATTTGCGTTATCCGGTCGATGAGGGACCCGCCGTAATATCCGCACTTGACTCAGTCGGAAAAACATTGATACGCATGTCCAGCAATAGACATGGTATCTTCGTACGGATCCGTCGCACAAAGTCGTTCATTGGGCTCCATGATAGCTGGACTAAGATTGTCGTATTCTACTGTCTTCCCGGAACCTCGTGCATCATATCGAGTGCAGTTTATACACACTCACAAGACTATTACATAGGCCACTTCGGTTCGCATGCGTAGTAACCTTGGTATCTGGAAGGATGCCGCATCCTTGGTGTTGAAGGCGGCTCTATTCGGTCGAGGGATTGAATGTACGAGACGTTGGGCGACTCGCCCTCAAGAGGTACCTCAGATCCATTACATCGTAATACTAAGGAATGCGAATTCCCCTCAGAATAACATGCGATCAATTCTAATTCTAGCATCTCAACAAACTAGCGCCAGAGTATATGGCTATGAGATACAAGTCGGAATCTGGTCGCGAGCTTCCCGAAGTCGGAATTAACACCCGTAGAATTAAAGTTTGCTTGGAGACTCAAAAGTCGGCCTGGGTAAATTTATCCTTCCTGCAGGTCGCCTCTGGATCCCTATTCTTCTAGGATATAAAACAGCGAGGAGACGATCTTTAGGGTAACGCAATATGGCTTCCATTCGTCTGAATGCTCGTTCTGGTACTTCTCTCTTGCTGAAACACTCTGAATCTCAAGGTTATAACGTCTCTATTGAAAGTACTGGGTCCAATGATGATGGTCAGTCATCCAAACCGAAAGCTGACGGAAGCTTACATGTTCTCTCTGCTAGAACCTGGGATGGAGCTATTGGTGAAGACCACAGGAGAGGAAGTCCGTCTGGAACTTCATCGAGCCGGAGTATTCCTTGTACCTCAAGTTCACACACCCATTACAGAGGGCACTCGTGCAGGTACAAGCACGGCTGTTCCCATTACGTCCAATTGTGTTGACCAGCAATTTCCCATGGCTTGGCATGAGGAGGTGTTTGGAGACACCATCCCTCCATCATCTCAGCATCTTGTCCCTCCGACTCAGTTCCACGACGCGTTCAGTGTCTTACCACCGTCCTCATTGGATGAATTTAAACTGATGCAGCAGTCTTGGCTATCGCCAATAATCTTCTGCGATCCCCAGGCTTCAGAAGCGGATATTCTCCCGTCTAGTAGTACCACTCCAGAGGATATGGATTCAACGTATGTCCTTTTTTTAAATATGAACTCAGAATAACGCCCTTTTCTTTAAACAGGACACCACCGTCCGAGAGTGGTGACTCGGACACACAGAGTGATCCCAACTCAGGCACCCTCCCATGTCGAGAAAGCTGCGGTAAATATTTCAAGCGTGAATCGAGCCGTCGGCAACATGAGGCCAGTCATGCACCCATTGTGTGCAGTGTACCTGAGTGCAGCACGATATTTAAAAGACGGCGCGTACAACAGAATGACATCTCATGTAGAGTCTGACATTTCTTTTTAGCCATGATTGTATGCGTCACGAACACCTACGACATGGGAAAGTAATGAATCTGTGTAACGGATGTAACAAGACCTTTATGACGGCTAAAAATCTCGAAAAGCACAAGTGTACTAAGGTACTCCTTATGTGTAGTGACGGCGGGGGGGAAGCGGACCCGTAGGAGGAAATGACCAGGAGAAGATATTGCATGCTCGCCCTTTAGACATTCTTATGGTACAAGAAATGAATGATAGGATGTTTTAACTGGGAATGCACGTTGGTTGAGCGAAATAAAGAGTCAGAGGGCTGTCGGTACAGTAGTGTTAAAACGGCTGCTTTGAGCACCGATTGAATTGCCTGCCTTCTTCTAACAAGCGCATTTTCTATCGAGCTATAGAAGATTGATCGAGTATTTGAGTTTATTGAGGCATCTTCGTACAGCTCGGGAGAGAACTGCCCTTAGGAACGGCAAGAAGCAGTAGCATCAGTCCATGGGGCATTTGAGATAGAAGTGGCTGTTGTTCGATTGATCGGGACCGTCAGAGAACGCGCAGGTAAAAAAACAAATGATATCGTGATTAACTGAGCTCCGTAATCGCGTAAGGAAAGATTATAAAGCACTAGCGCTTGTGTAAGTACTTCCGAGTTGTTACGTAAGCTCATCGTATGATCCAACAGGAGCGTCGCTGTTCCTCAGCTCGTAGCAAAAGGTTTCCCAATCCATGTTCTAAATGAAATTGTTGAGTCCTGTAAAATTCAAGACCGCGGCAAAGCGAGTGAAGCGACCGAAGTTGAGCCTGGGTAGATGGAACGATTCCATTTGAACCCGAGACCTCGCCGCTAGGTGCGAGGTGTGGGTTGGTGTTTATTATTGGTGATCTACCATTGTTAGCATAACAACTCAGAAATTCGACAAGTAGGTGAAATTTTGCCGTGATTGGACTCAAGCGAGTTGCATAGGCGACGAGTTTGTGATAAACACCTTTGCCCTGCGCCTTGTACAAACAACCACATGCATACTGAACTCTGCCGTTCCCATTCTTTAAGTTCCAATCACCATGGCAGTGATGGTGGGCATTGGGGCGGGTATTCGAGAATTCAGATGACCACACTGAGGTGAGGAAGCCTCCCGAGGTTACGTGAAGAGCTGATGTAAAGGAAGTAATGAGAGCTGCAATTAGGATTGAGATCCCACTGCAGGAGAAGCATGCGGACCCAGCGACTGTGAGACATAAATCCAGACTGTGCAGGACGCAATGGGTGCTGGGAAAGACTTATTTGAGTATCGACCAATCTGACGTGCAGGACTGCTCAACAGGTCACTATAACTAGTGCATTTCGGAGAACAATGGGGTCCTCGGGGCGGTCACAAGCCTTTCAAAATGTTAGTCGTTCAGGTCAAAGTAGTGAATTCGGGCCTTCAGCCAAAATCAAGCCATGGCCAGACTGAACTAGGCCAACACGCTTCCAAGCTTATAGTGCTGACAAGAAGGCGTCGGGAACCGTGGCTATAGTTTTATTAGGCTAAGGCCAAGAGCTCACGGCAGGAACCTAGCCGAACCGAGTTCCATTTCAAACCACATACTCGATTTTTCTCCTCTTTTTCTTTGAACCCGGAAGCTAATTAACTCATGTACGGTATAGTGGCCTCCCAAAACTTATTCCTTTCACCCACCAACTGCGAGGAATCGCAATGGGAACATATATCGCACTTGTGACAGTGTAATGCTCCTCTTACGGCTCTCTCTTTATCCGAGGCTGGTTCAGAATGAATGTATAACATGCACATCACACAATACTTGTTATCGATCCCGGAATACTATGGTCCTCGAGACTTACGAGATTTGTATATCATGACAGGATCTAAGCCTATGCCCACGTCAAGCTTTGACGTAGTAAGCCTGAAGGCTTGGCCAAGCCTTTTTCGTGCCAAAGAGCCTCTGGACAAATTATGGCTTTGAATCCATCAGGTAGAAGGCCAGTTTTGGTCGAATATGCGTCCTGGAAAAATGGATAAAGGTCATAGAACGAAGTTTGCGCTCGTGAATCCTCAGAAGTTGCATTGAGAAGAGAGAGAAGCCGAAGCCGAATGGCTCAGCAAACCAAAAAAGGGAAGCGTCATTTTTATGATAGGTTGACTGAGCCTTTTCCGGTGCTAGTGAGGTGAATGGGATGTTAAGATGCATTTCAAGAAAAGATCGGTCCAACACAATTCCACCACGGCCTCGGAAAAAGTGCCAGAGGTCGCTCAAGAAGTCATGAGCCCACAAGGTAGCACCAACCTGCGGTGTGGTGCACTACCTGGTGACGACCGTCTTGTGGCCCTTAACCAGCTTCACATCAGGACACCATCCCACATCCGTAGGACGAAAGGCTCATTTTTTGGCTGTAGAATATAAGATCGATGGTACGCAACTCTGACTTTGGGAGTACGAATCAAAGCCACTGACAGTTGCGGTTTGCCTCTCTGCCCAGTTTCGTGAGTTGTGCGATGCGCATCCAGCCTTTTGTTGGGTGCTTGCTCTTATCTAGTCATTTTCTCCAGAGTTTCAACGACACATACCTTGCTGGAGGCTAGCGGCTTGGCGGGACACTTGGAGCCGATTCCAGGTTTGAAGTTCACACGCGAGACTCGAAACTAAACTCTATCAAGACATTAAAGACAGGTATCTGAGGTGCGTCTTCCCATTGCTTGACCGTCTCCTTGGCTAATGGGGACATGAGGAAAGCGCAAAATCGTTCCCTCCCACATTGCAGTTGGGACACAGTCTGGCTTTGCTGGACGCCACTCTGCAAGTGGGCTGGACCGCCCGCCCTCTAGCAGCAGATTTCTCTTTGGCCGAACCTCTGCATCTGTTAGGTCCTTGAGTCGTGGATGTCCCCTACTGTCGTTCCCCGTCGTTCACTCTCCATCCAACCTGGCGACACGAGTTCTCTGAACTATCCTCTCTTCCCTTCTTTACCCAGAGGTTCAAGAGGCAGTCTCGCCTTATAGCCAAACATGAGCTTGGCTCGGTCAATGTTATTCGTCTTCTGTCGGCGGATAGAATGACGCCGACATGGTGGAAATTGTCCTCGCGCCCAAGTATCTGACATTGCCAGAACGATTTCTTCCGTCTCCATAGTACATGCAGTAACTCAGCGCATGCTGCCGAATGAAATCCAGCGTTGTGCTTTCGCCCTCAACTACCTCATAGGCCCAGCAGCTGCCACCTCCCAGATCGCAAAACCAGCCCGTTCTTCACTCTTGCTTCATGACACAATTTTCAGGCTTGGCATAAATTTCTGCCAAGGCAACGGAGAGTGACTGTGTGCGATTTGGCACTACAGCCGCCCATAATAAAATAGATACTCTCAAGGCTCAAAATCATGACTTGACAGCCTTTCGTAAGTTATGTCTTGGCCACAAGCGTACTGTCATCATAGTTGTGAGCAGGATTGTATACTTACATTTAGCTAACTACACAATTAAGCTATAAAATCACCAATTAGATATGTAGAAGTTGCTCGAAATTTAGTTTCAAGAAGTACAAGTTTCCAGCTCCAATGTCACTCATCGGAAGGCCAATTTAACTGTGACGGAGCTCAAGTGCCATTAAAAAGTTTGATCGAGATAAACTAAAGTTTCTATTCAGAAAAAGTACCTTGCACCGACTGAGACCGCCAAAGCTAGCATCCACAATGCACGGTAACTGACTTTTCTTGCACCGCTGCCCTCGCAGGGATGACAAACGCGTTCACTCTTGAATTCAAATCGACCAGTTTTCTTTAACCGCTCTATGAGGATGTCTCCAAATGCAGTCATGGGTGTAAGAAATCCGCCTTTTTTAGTCATGCTGGGTAGTGCCTCCCGTGAGCCGAGGAAGCAGAGGGCTGATTCAGATATCATAACTGGGAATCTCCATCATCATACTAGCCATAGATTTAAGACAAAAGACTCACTAGAGGTGAGTAGATATGCCGCGTCTCCTTGGCCACGAATCACTGTTTGGACCACGATTGGTTCTGGATATTCCTTTGACGTTGTGGAAGTCGTGACGTTGAAGAGAGAAAATGAACGTTTCTCCATGACAGAACTGATAAGGTTGTAAGCATTTATGAGAATCTGGACAATGAAACCCGTACATATCATCTAGCCTGGCACCAATACCTTGAGAGAACATCCATCGCAAGAGAGGTCTGATTGGCCAGATTGCTGCGCAGAACATAAACGACACGACAACGAGTGTTAAGAGGAGACCAATCAGTCGATTTGGTGTCTGAACAAATTCATCGTATCGAAATTCTGGGCCATAAGACGAAATACTTTCCTCGCCTGGGGTATGATCAGCTCAAAAGCAAATAGTGAAATCCTCCAAGCACGCACTTCGAGCATTTTCAAGCTCCAAAAGGCCCCAAGTACGTCGCAAAAGTGCCCGAGAAAGAGGAGCTAAGGGAAACATACCCCCGACAAGGGTGTTGCCTGTCTGCGGATCTCGCAATGAGTACATTGGCTTTGGGATTGGCCACATTCTGCCAGGTATAGGTGAGAGTGATGTATCAACCATCCCTTCTACTATCTTCCTAATGGGTGTGTCTAAGAATACGTCAGTGTCCGGATGGGTGGTAAGTGAAAGGCAGGATATACGATCAAACATAGTGTAAATACTTTCCATCGTTCCCTTGCTCAGGCCTCCTGTGCCACTGTAGCATCCTACGGAGCTAGCAATACCAAGAGGCGCACTCGGTGAGTGTTGCTTAATGGTCTGATTTGCCAAGTATACTGCTGAGTCCGATGGAATACAGTCAAAACCACAAAGGTTCACTAAAGCAACCCCTGCTGTCCTTGCCTGTGCATCGAATCTAAGCGAAACGTTCTGAAAAAGAGCGCAACATATGAAGCTAACGAAAACATACCGTTGAATGGCACTTCTAGTCCAAACAAGCTCACCTGCTAAGTCAACGTATTGGACTTGATACTTAATACATGCCCTGTGAAGCTAGTGAACGGGATATATTGTGCCGACCGGAACGCTATCGCACTTAACGACAGAATCCCCTGTGAAATGATACGGACTAGCCGCATTTATCACTACCTTAGCCTTTGAAAGGGCTGCGTCTACTTGACGGTCATCCAGCAAGTCAACAACAACACGAAAGACCCCTGGGACAGATTTATAAATATGTGCGTCATGGCGTGGTTATGTACCTTTTTCATCTCCTAATATTGACAAATCACCGAATAGAGCATCGAGCTTGGTTGTAGAACGACCCGCGAGACCGAGTGTAAAAGTCGGCTTGGCAGAATGGGTTGCCAGATAGCGAGATATTAGTTTACCAGTTAAGCCGGTGGCCCCGAGGACGAGAATGTCAATAGACATGATAATAACGAGATGTCCATAAAAGCAGCAAGCCTAGGCTTTATAACTGGCGATAGTCGACTGTTGGGTGCTCATGCGCTGGGGCTGCAGCCGGCGGCCGCTACCTGACAAATGCGGCGTTCGCCTTAGCGAGTCAATGCTTTGAAGATTTTAGTGCCAGGGCAGGGCCGAAGCTGTCGAAGGAGGTGTCATAAGCTCTACGTACGCCTTAATTTCTGGACATTAAATACATGGATCTTTGGAGGGTGGGTTGCAGACCCATGCTACGGCGACCTTGCTGAAAAGAAGAACAATGGAGATGGACTTGAAGGCATTTTGTAATAATTTTCTGGTATCTTTTGGGGAAATGTTGTAGTTGGAGGGGCGGGGGCCGTGCATGGCAGCTGGAACGAAGCAGAGTGATGACATAAGCTCCATGTACCAACACGATATATCCAGTCCCTTCCGCATGGCCTCCAGAACCCCTAACACAATATGGAGAATCAGAACGACTGATTGGATTGGGGGAATACAGGCAGATGCACAGGCGAACCACGGAAGGCTACATGACTCTATCATGCACAAATTCCAAGTGTTTTGAATACAAATCGGCCCTTTTCGCCCACCGTTGAGACTTGACAAATGTCAAAAGATGAATATTTTAAGGCTTCCAAGTGTTACAAGCCTCCATTGCGCCCAACATAGTAGTGGATCATCAAAGTGGTGTAGAGAAAGCATGCGAGGGGCTTGGCGGTTGAGGAGGCTGAACTTGATGACGGAGCTACCGAGACTCGCTCCAATGGCAAATGTCAGAACTAAGACTCACTCATAAATATTATTCTAACCCCCTTGTTTTACTCATTAAGGGACTATACTATCGCCTATTTCCCTACTGGTCCCGAAAGGCTCACGAGAGGCGCAATAGGACCAGAAGGGCGGCAATGGACAAATAAACACGCATTATTCAATATCAACAGTGGGTCTGTGAGCCTGTGTAATTTACTAGGCCAACTGAGTAAATGGTATTTCTTGATTATAGTTATCAGACGTCCAACCTATTTCTGTCGAAGACGAAGCATAATATTGGCATCGTTTGAGGGCTCGCACCTTCCTCCAGCCTAAATTGTAATGGTAAGTGAAACGAATATCGATATCTAGTTATGTCACTTACCCAGACATTAGGAGGGCGAATGCCGTCTAGCTCGGCCTTCACATCATAATGCATAACTAGATAGGCCATGATACACTTCAACTCCAAAACAGCCACTAAAATTAGATAAACGGTAAGATTGAATCACAACGAAAGTCAGAAGCTTACGGAATCTTCCAGGGCTACCTTAATGTGTGAGAAGTCATGGAGCCAAGTATTGGAGGATTTCAAACATACCAAGCATGACGACCAGATCCAAATGAATAGTAAGACTTAGCCAACGATGCCCACTGATTCTTATCTTTATCTGCGTTTAAGCCCTCCCTCAGTCGGGAAAACCTAAACGGGTCGAACTCGAGGGCATTGGAGTAAATTGTAGAGTCATGGTGAATGTCATTGACCGAAACGGACACCATCGTACCCTTCGGCAAGGTAATCCCGTTTGAAAATGTGAAGTCCTTGACTACCTTTCTGTCCATCATGACTGAAAAGCATGAGGAATTCGTTGTCAGGAGGAGCATAGAACATACTAGCACCAATAGGGTTCAAGCGAGCAGACTCCATAAGAAAGGAATCCTAAAGTTTGAGTCAGGAGCAGATGAAGACATAGAAATTTAGCACTAACGATCTTGTACATCTCTTGCATGGCTGTCTTAGTCCACCCATGTTCTGCGATTACCCTTGTTGCTTCCTCCCTGAGAGGTTTAATGTATTCAGGCTGACTAGCCAGGTAATACAGCGCATGAACGAGTCCCTGTCAATTATTTGAGATTTGTTGTACGAAGACAGGTGAGTCAGAATCACCATGGTCATAGTATGGATAGCTCCAAACTGAATAGGAAGGAAACGAGCAGCGACATTCTCGACTGTATGTTCCGGGCCTTCCGATTCATCCATTAGCCAGGTCAGAAGGTCGTTAGGTCTGTCCCAATCTTTCCCGTACTCTGCCTCCTGCTTGAACCTCTCTGCAACTATCGGCCCAAGCAGTTTGATGGCGCGTTGACGGTCTTTGTTCTTGGTAGACATGAAAAGACCAATAATTCTATGTGACTGTCAACTCAAAGTATTTTCCGAAAGGCCTTGGCTTACGGGCGAAGAAATTGAGGGCTTCCAGTCATAAGATCTATGAGAGGCACCGCATGTGTGGCGAAGTCTATGCCCATTTTCAGTAGCTCAGGATCTCGGCCTATATAATCATCTATGAGATAATCCTGATAGAAGGGAATTATCTTACACATGGGTAGTCCAACTAAGAAGGAAAAAGTAAGACTCCTCACACGGCATTGGGACGTTCCTCTCACCGAAAACTCGATGGCATCCTCTGGCAACTAGTTCCATAGCGAGCATATAGGCATGGACCGGCTTCCAGTCTACATCCAAGTCAGACTAGAAAGATCAATATTAATCTCTAAATTTCATGACGCACCGCCTGTAACGGTCAGGTTATCATGAAAGGCTTGAGATATCTCGTCATACATTTCGGGAAATTTTACTATGTGACAATAAGGGAAAGCATTCGGAGATTATGTGACACTCACCGGCCAGTTGACGGGTCATGACACCCTTGAGAACTGTGGAGTGATACGTATCGGTTCTAACACACTCTCCAAAAGTGTAGTCGGTATGGGTCATCTATTGAGAAGTCAAGGACATGCTATGTGCCTCAATTACAGTACGGTACCTCCGCAAGCCCGTCTGGCATTGATAAGGACTCGCGTGGTGCGTTTCTTAGCTCATCAATAAGCGAACCGCCCGTGACGATAACAGCCCAACATCGAGGGTTTGCGATCTTGAAGATACTATTTGGATACTATGCCTTGGTAAATGAATAGATGAAATACATGTGCTTTGTTGACTTGCCTTCATATAACCTTCATGGACCATGCCAGCAGCATTACCAAAATAGTATTTGTAGGCGTCAATGTATGATAAGACAGGGTTCGAGTAGCCCAATGTTGGGATAGCATCGAGCTATGGATGCATGAGCAACAAGTTGTTCCCATGTTCAACAACTCCACATACTCCACTAGAGGCCCAGCGATTAATCAGGAACAAGGCTGCAACAGATGCGCCAGCCGCCAAGGTAATGCCCTGAGAGCTGGTGGGATGAAAGTCACAGTCCATTGTGAAAGGATGACAGATTCCAGCTCAAGGGTAGTCATGGAACTTAAGTAAACTCTAGGACGGTTCATCAACCAAAACACCAGCGTAGTTGTGGCCCTGTAGGTCACGGCCGTTGTGGGTTTACATGGTCTACAGCATTGGCCGCGACGCAGGTCATGAAATTTAGGAACGAGTTCCTTTCATCACCCATCAACGTTCCCAGTGCCAAAGATAGCAAGGCACGTGGCTGCACTCACGGTAGCGGCCGGACGCTACTACCATGTCCACCTTATCCAAAATGGTCTCGCTTTCTTCATATACATCTACCTCCGAAGAGAACGACGCATTGTTCACAAGTTCATACCCGCACCCATGTCTCCTCACCCACCCCGCGTCTTCTTGTGAGATTCTTGTACCAATTGGAGCATTACTCGACTAATATCATGAAAGGATTACCGGCGCGTCCTCCGGCTTTGGACGGTGCCTTACTGAAATTGTCTGTCCGGTTGCATGCTAAAGAGTCTTTTTCCTCATTCGTTGTGGCAGGCTTTGGAAAATGGAGATTGTGTCGTCGCTTGCGTCCGAAACAAATCCTCACTGCAGGAACTTTCGGCAAAATATGAAAAGGATCGTTTGGTTGTTGTTCATGCGGACGTTGAAGATGCCAATGATGTGAAAGCTGCCTTCAAGGAGGCGCAGGTCTCATTCGGAAGAATCAACGTCGTATTCAATAATGCAGGTAAGAATATACCTGCTGGGTGTTCTAATCATCATCTGACTCTTTTAGGCTTCCCCATTGTGGGTGAAGTTGAAGGATTCGACGACGCCTCCATTAGACGCCTCTTCGATGTCTGTGTTCTGTGATCTTTGGAATTCTTAACTGACATCTTGAAAGGTAAACTTCTTTGGCTCCATGAATGTTGCTGTGGAAGCTGTGAAATTCATGAGAGAGGTGAACAATCCTAGTGGTGGTCGCATTCTCTCGACAACGAGTGTCTCCGGGATCAAGTCCCTTCCTGGTTTAGCTTATTTTGGAGCCTCCAAGGCCGGTACGTTCTTTACCTCCTCATCAGCCATCTTTCTAACCTTTCTTCTTCAGGTCTTGAATTAGCACTTGCTGCGTTTGCTGACGAATTAGATCCTGCTTGGAACATAGCGGTACAGTGGTCCGATTACATCTAGTCTCATTTTTATTCACATCTTCGCCTTAGATGACCCAGGTCACACCGGGAAGTTTTTCCACGCAGGCGAACAAAGCGTCCTTGGTCATTCTACCTAAACACGGTGCCTATGCAGAGACTCTCCCGGCAAACGGAGTCCGTGCCTACCTCAGCACTGCTGATTTTCCTGGAAGTCCTCGTCAAGCTATGCAAATTTTATGGGCCAAGGTATCCAAGATGTCCGATCCGCCTCGCCGCTGGGTTCTGGGAGCGGACGCTGCCACGATGGTCGGTGCTGTCGCTGAGGGCCTCAAGAAGGATGCAGAGGAGTGTGAATTGCTCTGTTCTCTAGAGTAAAAATGATATGCCCGTCACCACTAATGCAGGGCTCATGCAGATTAGAGAAGTTATCATTTGCTTTTCGTATCCTCAGTCCTTCCTGTGTCCTTATTCCAAAATAAAAATTCTGTCTCATCTTACCCAGCACCTTCCAAAGGTGCTACGTGAGTGCCACCGCACTTGAGATGAACTATATCCCTCAAGTGTCACAGTCGTCCTACTCGTCAAATAATACTCAAAAATTTCCAAACAGTCATAAGTCGCCACTATTGAACCATATCGAATGGTACAGGATTAGAGCAGGGGGGGTAAATCGCACGGCCATAGGGTTACTGTCGGCTGATATACGGCTGGTCCTCAATATAAAACCACCAAGCAATATTTTGCATTATGCGAGAGATTAATGTAAGGATTTTTACATTTTTGCACTGGGAGATGTCCGGATGCCTCTGAAGAGGGACTGAAATTTCAAGATCAAACATATGTTGACACAGATACGCAATAAAAGTACATGCGCTCAAATAATTCACTCCAAATCAATACAATTATACACATCTAAGCGACCCAAAGTAAATGCAGCTTATAAGCGGAAACCACCTTTCCAAAATTTATGTAGCTGGCCCTCTGGATCGTAACGACTCTGTATCTCTTTCATCATTGCGACGTTTTCCTTTCCAAAGCTACCCATAACATTTTGTAGGGGACTGGCATAATTCGGGTAGATGAAGGGAAAGAGCATTCCACGTTCGTCGGCCATCCCTTCGCACAACCCTTGATATCGGTTAAGCGTTCCTTTGACGATTGCGTCATCGGATACATCATTCCAGAAAGCAGCACCGAGGAGAACTTGATTTTTTGGTCAAATGAAAAGAACATTTAAGACTGCTGAGAGACGTACGCCATTGATCACCGTCAGCTTCGCTAAGTCCAGAAAAGTCACCTCCATTTCGCTGAGACTGACGTATCATGACAGAACTACAAAATGAGGATTTTGTGAAGCGATGAGGAGGAGCGACGTACGGTATTGGTTGCGCGACCAAGTTCCATTCGATGCCGGGAACCTTGTCAAGAATGGGGGCAAATATCCCCTTCCCTTTTTCGAACATGTCCCACGCGAGGTTTGCATTAACCCTAACGTTGAGAGCAAACCACATTGTTCGTTTTCCACCGGGGAATCCGGCTCTAATCTCGGTAGTCGCATCTACGTATGTCACACGTCGCTAATTTGACAGTATGAGAAGCGATATAATAAAAATATGCACGAGAGAGATTACCGTAGTGTCCATCAGAGGTGTTCCAATAGGCTTGAGTGAGGACAGAGCGTCAGGCCAGGGCTGAGGACCGGCGACAGAAATGATTGGAGACCAGAGCATGTAGCCGCGCATCTTGTCACTGTAAGCTAATCCCACGGCAGAGAAGGCTGTTGGAGTACTTTGACAGTCGTCAGCTTCCGTAATTTTTGAAGTGATAGGAAGTACTGACTCTTTCAGGCCGAGGGTCATTTCTTCGAGATGATCTAGTAGAGGGCGTGCTATGTAAAACTGAGTGTAATGATCACGAGGAGAATGGTAGATTCTAACCGTCCTCATAAGGGTGAAAGCGCGCGCCTCCCCATATGTCGCCTGTCTCATAAGTCTTTAAGTCAAAACGAGTGATGACGCCGTAGTTGGTAGATCCGAATTTTAGAGCCTTGTAGAGGTCCCTGTGATTGCCAGCACCCGCTTCGATAATGTCTCCATTGGCCAATACAACTTCGTACCCGAGGATATTTGAAGCACCCCATCCATGTACATACGACAAGAATGATATACCCCCTGTTGGTGGTTAACTTCCAAGTGGGAAGCAGTGGTGACTTGGACGAACCTCCAGTCAGAAATCCACCCACACCGACCTAGAATTGACAAGAATTGAGTGACAAGGGTGGATGTTATAGAAGATAGCCATACATCGGAAGCACGACCTCCAACAACGATGAGGCCACGGTCAATTAAATACTGATATACGGTTCCCCATCTACTTCCTGGTCCGATGCTAACGGTGGAGTTATCATCATGAAGCCTTATGTTATTCAATGCTGAAAGATCAATGCTGATCCCTTCAGGGCCAATATTCGAAGCATCCTAAAATGTTTCAGCACGGAACATATGCAATGCCCAAGGAGTTTCGTACCCAGCTCATATGGCCGCCACTTACGACGGCAAACTTGCACTCGTTTCGAATGGCGACCTTCATTACCGTAGAGACTTGGAGGCTATTTTGTGGGTGTACCCGGCACGTCGGGACCAGAGAGCTCTGGGTGTTTGAGTAGAAAAGGGACTGGCGAGCCTCAAATTCTGGCTGGCCTGGATAGCTGACGTAGGAAGGAAGGGCCTCTGCAAGCCGTTGGCACTGGTCGCGGGATGAGCTCAGTCGTCGCCGATAAAACCAAAAGACTGACACATATTTGAGGGGGATAAGACTGAGACTTGTTCAACGCAAATTGGAGAGGCGTAGTGTCATATCCCAAGTACGCGTAAGCAGCTGCAAGGACTGCAAAGACAAAAGCGAGAGATGAAGCACGGTATGCCATCGCGTCAATATATCAGCTGTACCACAAGCATATATATGAGAGTCTACGGTTCGCTGTGCTTCAATGGCCGTTATGCTGCAAAAGGCCGTTATAACCCCATTGACTGCATCTGAATAGAGAGTGCCCACCCAATTTATGGATAAGTAGGTAACGGCCGGGAATTAGAGCCGAGACCGTTACCCATATATATTTGATAAGTGAGCAAGCTCATTTGGGCTAAGGCAGATGACCAGTCGTAGGTAACGGTCGTCAGTCAGGGCATATATTTGAAGACGTGGTGGGTCAGGACAAGACTGCCAGCATAGGAATCATGAATAATTTTCTCATCCTGTTTAGCACACTCGTCCCCCTCTATGTCGCCCTTCGCCGGCTTGGAGTCTGGATCTACGAGCTCGAACGATCTCGGGAAACATGCATGAACGAGATACAAATGATGAAGCCGAGGGATGGAAAACGACTAGGAACTGTGCTCATTGGTGGAGGCAGTATCGCTGGACTGCTCGCTGCCAGGGCATGTCATGATCATTTTGAAAAGGTCATCGTTGTCGAGGCAGAGAAGCCAAATGATGTGTCAGCTAAGCGCGCACGCGTCCCTCAAAGCAGAAGCCTTCACGGTGAGGGTCACTCATCAAAGTGTTGAATTCAATTAACCATCTTCAGCACTATTGTCTATTGCGCAGATTGCGCTCGAGAAGTGGTTCCCAGAGTTTGACGAGGTGTCTGCCTCTCTTGGGCTGAAGTATGTCACCCTAAAAAAACTTTTGTATCTGCATTTTCCTCACCAATTTTTAAGGATACTGCCAGCTGGCGTCAACAACTATATCGTACGTTTATTCGTTGCCTGAGAAGAATGTGGCTGATCTCAGACTTCAGAAAGGAATCCCTGTTCAGCCAACGAGCCATCCCCTCCACAGAGCAGTCGCCTCCTCCCGGCCTGGCTACGAGAGGCTGGTTCGGACACTTGTCCTTGGAAAAAGTTACCCCAATATCCAATATATTCAACGCGCCAGTATTGTCTCAGTGTCCCGGAAGGATCAGGACCCAAAATTGCTTCAAGGAGCAACCATTCGGTTCGAGGATGGGCAGGAATCCCAGGTCGCGGCTGATCTCATCATAGGTCAGCGGAGTCTGAGTGCGTGCAACGGATATACACTATTCTCACAATCCGCCAGATTGTACAGGAAATGCAAGGCAGGGGCTCCTGTGGCTGGAACAGGAAAACTTCATTCAGCAAGATGAAATCAAGGCTCTCACGTCATCCTTTGATTCCAAGATGAGATATGCGTGAGTGAATATCTATCAAAGTCTGGGGAAATCCGACTAACTTGCTGCTGCAGAACATTTACCGTTCAAGTTCCTCCAGAAGCCCGCTCGACTCTAGCGATTCCCGGTGGTTTTGAAAACGCCGGTACAATACTGTGTATGGCGGGCGTTCGTGCATTGTCTGTTCGTACTAATCTCTCTGGACCAGCATGTTATGGCGGCGACTTGGATCCCCTCGTTCTGTTTGCAATGAAAATAGAAGGTGCGTTTCAGGGCTCCATAAAATGTATCCAATTCAATTATTCCCTGTGGTAGACAATCGCTTATATACTGGGTGTGGATTGTACGGCACAGGTCGTCAATTACCTCGCTCAATTTCGGAACTTTTGGACCAAGCCAAGTTAATGCGAACTCTCCGCCCTTTGCCCGAATGGTCAGTTTAAGAACGTCTCCCCTTCCCATCCAACCGTGTATCATCCAGGTTCTTCCGCCTCCTCGCTCAACTGTCCGAACTCGACGTCACTATTGACACCCTCCGAACGTGTATGTACATTTTTACATTGAACTACTTTCTAAGTCCTCACCGACCACAGCTCCTTCATCTCACATTCAATATCATCTCTGCAAGTCGTTGCCATCCAATTTTATTGCAATTGGGGACTCTGTTATGCGAGTCAATCCTATCTATGGACAAGGCTGTTCAAAGGCTACCATTGGAGCTGTGGTTTTACATTCACTGCTTCAAAAATGCGGCACCAGCATTTCATCTGATTTTTCTCAGCAATTCTTTAATGTACAGCATGTGAAAACGGAAGCTATCTGGTCATAAACGTTTAGCATTACCCTTAATCGTTTACTAATGACTGCGTTAACAGGACAGGCACCCTAGTGGCCGATTACGGTCAACCAACCACAGTCCCTTGCGCAGGTGACACCTTAGCCAAAGGCTCCGCACTACGCTGGTTCCTTGGAAAAGTTCAAGATGTAGCATGTGTTGTGCGTGTATATTGCCCCCACCTTCACAAAACTGACCGACTCTTCTCAGGATCCAAAGGTTGCAGAGACCTTCCTTAGT
The DNA here is from genome assembly GCA_021399455.1 of Flagelloscypha sp. PMI_526. NCBI lineage: Eukaryota > Fungi > Basidiomycota > Agaricomycetes > Agaricales > Niaceae > Flagelloscypha > Flagelloscypha sp. PMI_526. Next base: position 72,796 of record JAJTUO010000062.1, read on the forward strand.
AGTGCGTGCTGTTTGCCTCACCATTCGCAATCTCTGATATAGCGTTTCTTTGCAGTACGTATGATGCTGGAGCCGTCCATTTTTCTAATGTCGCCAAGCGTCTTTGCGAGAATCATTTGGTTTTCACTTTTTACATCTCCTCGAACTTCGATCTGATATGACATTAGCAAGGATGTCAAAGCTGATTTCGTTCATAGTAGAATCAATATTTAACTTTTTGAAATTGTGGTTCTGTTTGCGTCATTGGCTGAGAAGAGTGCCTTGGTATTCGCAAAAGTCGTAACTCACAGGAACGGTAATTTTTGTGCGAGGGTGGGGAATTAGGCTTTAGAGATTCGTACCTGCTCAGTAGCAGACGTGAGCCAAAGGGTCCTCCGTTCAGTGAAACCCCATGCAGTCTTAGGGTATGCATTAATTCGCACACTTGGTACAGATAGTTACCCATCATGCCTTCCATACATATATTCAAAGATTTTCCCGTAATCTGCATACACTGAAGAAAAACTCGAAACTCGCTCTCTAGTAACGAAATTCATGGCTGTCCTCACAGAAAGGCCAAGCTTGCTTAGCATGAACTAGAAACCCAGGCCAACATCAGAAGCAATGATAATTCCTATCAACGCAAACCTCCCAGTGGCTAATGGCATACGGCATCTTCTTCCTCCAATGAGTTGTCGCAGCTGGGAAGGGCTGAGATCATGTCGACGCGCTTTACAGTGCTCTTAGATAAACCCTACCACAAGTAAAGGAGGATCTGGTTATTCAAAATTCTAAGTAAGATGAATCAGGCCATCTTTGTGACAACTAGGGAATTCTTTTGAGCAATATCCACCACTTCGAGACGGTCATCCTTCATCCACTAAATAATAACAATAATGATGGGTCACTACGGTATAACAATGGCAGACAGCCAAAGCGGGATAGACTTGTACATTTCCGCCTTCGCGTGAACCTATAACCTGGGGGTCTTGAGGCCAACGAAAGCCGAACTAGCTCACTTCATGAGCTTTCAACCATAGACCACCCTACAGCAACAGTTCAACGTTCAAATCAATGATGCTTTGCACAGCTCTGACAGAGAGAAACTCACGCGGATGCTCATGGTCAAAGTGCAAAACAGTCTGAACCCATCTTTTACTTTCCTTGTCTGAATGGTCATGTCTTTATCCCATCCATCGTTCTGTTTCCAGTCTTCAGGTACACGATCCTCAGGCTTTCGCGCCTCGGGAACGGGAGTAAAAGAGTCGAAAGTCTGTAATAGTCGAATAATGAAATAAGACATCTCATTGTAGGCAAAGTGCTAGCCAAATGTGGGTAAGATTGGATAATATGAGGGTATATTTGAATACTCATCTGTTGACCAAGACAAATACGGGGACTACAAAGAATGGATGAGTAACAAATATGGACTGCACGGGGAAATACAAACCCAGCATTGAAAGGAAGGAAGATAAATGGGTTTTTATGGTAATATTTGGCCGCCCGTTCGTCAAGGAACCGATCGGGATCAAACTCTGTTGCGTCGGGGCCCCACAGGTCTTTGCGACTGGAAGTAGGTGAGGAAGGGATGGAAAGAAGAAAGCTATAAGCGCACCGATGCATAAAATGGACCCCATAATTAATACTGTGGATAGGCTGTAGGTTTTATTACATCAAGATAACCTGATAATACACACTTTGTCTTGGGTGGAAGATAGAAAGGCGGCTCATCTGGATTGCTTGATGGGAGAAAACATTCACCAATGGATGCGCTAGTGCCAGAGTGAGATCTAGAAGCGACAACAGGACTCATTCTTTACCGAACATTGAGCGGAACCACCTTTAAGGTATCAGGCCGACGGATAGGGTAGTGCCAAAAGGACCACTTACAGGGTATAATCGCAAGGTCTCATTTATCACAGCTCTCCTAAGATATCGTTCAGCATGAAATAAAAGATAGTCGAAAACGACTTACAGGTACTTCATCTCCCTAATATCGTCAAAAGTAGGACGCCGGCTGGGACCTACCCTGCCTAAGATCTCAGCTCGAAGTTTTTGGCAGATGTTGGGGTATATGGAGAGAAAATGTATCAAGAAAGTCAGAGTGGCAGCTGAACCAAAATGTAAGTTAGGATAACACCATTCAGATTGGGATAGTTACCTGTCGTATCTCTGCCAGCTATATAGCGTTGGTCAGTTCCAAATTATGCGAGAAGGACGGAGCGGGGAACAGACCAAGTAGGATATTGAGACTAATTCCGGTGGCAACATCTGAGAAAGGCTATCGAGATGTAAAAGACCAAAACACGTACATTTCGTCTTGAATTAATTTCGGATCTTGCAAGGCGAAGTATAAGCACCAAAGTGTGAGCAATGGATGGACGAAAAACCGGCTGATTGCTTCGCTAAATGATCCAACAGGGTGTCATTCCCATCATCCTCATTCCGAACCAGAAGACCATCTTTGTCGCGCTTATGTTTCTGCAATGCATTTTGAACAATTGGTTGCAAAAATGCGCGGACTTCTTTCATAGGGTCGTCTGCTTTTTCCTTCCACAGTTCCGCTAGCGGCCATATCCACCCGAGAAGTATGCGCTTGGATACTATATCGAGGGCTTCTGAGAAGGCAATAGCAAAAGGATGCCCTGAAGACGAGGAGATATTGGGGTGGGGAAGTGGAAGTTGTTCGGATAGTGTATTGAGTGAGGTTCCAAACAAGAAAGCACTCGCTGCGTCGATGGCGAAGCGGCCAAAGACATCCTAAAAGCGTGTCAAGTCAACCCTCATGATACTTCAGATGTTGTAGATACCTGAATATCAACGGCGTGGCCAGTTTTCAAGTGTTCTTGAATTTTAAGAATGGCCAAGTTGCTGTGGTGCTCAAAGAGATCAAAGTCTTGAACCTTTTCGCGATTGAAATGCGGACGGGTCAGGCCTCGATGAAATCTAATGATAGCATGAAACGCGGGAATTCGTATAACCACGGGAAAACGGACTTCCAAATATCGCCTAGTGGATTATCAGAGTCAGACGGATTACACAACGCCCCGATGAATTCTCACCGTCGGAATTGAAGACCCCACTTCCAAGCACTGAAGATGCACAATCAAAGAAATTTTCTCCCTTCTCAAAGTTATCGAAGTTGGTAGAAAGTATAATTTTGATGTGTTCAGGAGAAGTAGTGAAAAAGAATTGGTCCCATAGGAGTCCTAAGTCGTAGCATTCGCCATACTGTTCATGAAGGCGAGCAAATGTGTCGCCTTCACCCAAGTATTGAGCTACAGAAGAAATGAAAGATGTACAACTACGCACCTAAATTCCCAGTAATCGAATCGTTAAAGAACGACTCGAGGATATCGTAATTTCCTGGAAGACGTCCTTTGCACAGTGGGAGTACGCGTGCACCTCGTTGTCTGGCATCTCTTGCATACTTGGAATGGGTGGATATAATCTTGTAAGCACTGTAGGCCGGGACAGTGGCGAGGCTTAGAGGCACAAGAACCCATGTAGGAAGCAACGGGAAGAAGCGTCCGGCACCTGCATAAAACAGCACCGGCAAACACAAGATATGTGCTCTAGCAAGAAGAAAGCGTAGACCGGGGGTGAGTCTCATTACTTCTACGGATCAGATTAGTGCCAGAGGGAGGCGGTATCGTTCGCAAATGGAGGTTCAGTTCAGACGTGATCTGCCGGCGCTTTCCTCGTCCAAGTATATGCATCCTTCTTTTGATCGTCTGACCCAGAAATCCCGGTGGCAGCTTGGCATCAGTTCCTAGCCCGGCTTCTCCTCCTGCCAATTGTTCACAAAATAGAAGTAAGCGTACTCTCCAGCGACAGCTATGCTTGGTTTGACGAATATTGAGTTAGGAGAGAATGCGTCTGCAATGCAGCACAATTCTCAACTTTGATGCTTTATGCACACCTTCCCGATTAAACCACTTCTTTTATCTCGAAAAAATGATCCATTGAAAACACTTGCCAAGGTTTGAAGAATCTTACCGTGCAAGACACTTCGTTCTGAACATGATTGCCTCATTTTTGCACTCCGTTGGATAAAAGTACGTGGATTACAATTCTGTTCAAACATGAAGAGCCTACAGTGCTATAGCATCCTTCACGAAAACCTAACTATAGAATGTCTCTCATAAGTCAAGATAGTTGTGCCTTGAGTCGTCGCTAGAAACTAGGAAGACTACATTGGATCTTGATAAACTAGAGAACTATGGCGTGGGCTAGCCTAGACTCGTTTAGAAGTCATATAGAGAAGTCATCACTACCCGAAAGTGCTACATAAAAGAGTCAAAGCAGAGGCCATATCAATGGGAGCATCGAGGTTAAAAGTTACGACTCAAGTCTTTGGGACAGCGAAGGGGAAACTAGCTCGCTTCATGAGCTTTAACCCACAGACCACCCTACGGCAAGAGTTATTTTCAAATGAAAAAGTATTCATTCGGCCCTGGGAGGAAAAAACTCACCCGGATGCTCATGGTCAATGTTAAATGCAACCTGAAGCCATCTCTTCCTTTCCTTGTCTGAATAGTCCGATCTTGGTCCCATCCATCGTTCTGCTTCCAGTCCTCCGGCACGCGGTGCTGTGGTTGTCGCGCTTCGGGAACAGGCGTGAAAGACTCAAAAGTTTGGAGGAGCCGGATAAGGATGTATGACATCTCGTTGTAAGCAAAGTGCTGGACAAAAGCGCATAAGTCTCGTAAGCATAATGTGGTTTTCGATGACTTATCTGTTGACCAAGACAAATACGTGGGCTACAAAGAAGAGCAAGTTGAGAGCGACGAATACGAAAGGAAGGTAAAACACAAACCCAGCATTAAAAGGAAGAAATATGAATGGGTTCTTGTGATAGTATTTCGCTGCCCTTTCGTCTAAGAATCTGTCCGGATCAAATTCGGTTGCGTCAGGACCCCAAAGGTCCTTGCGACTTGACGAATGAGCTTTTGAGATATATCAAACAGGCAGCCATTAGCATACCGGTGCATCAAATGGACACCATAATTGATACTGCGACCGTCAGTGAAAGGCCTTTTCTTTGCAGAAACTGATAGCACATACTTAGTTTTGGGTGGTAGATAGATAGGTGGATCATCGGGATGGCTGGACGGAAGCAAACATTCCCCAACGGTTGCTCTAGTGTTGGGATGAGGTCAGGAAACACTGTTATGATATTTCCATTACCGAACATTCATTGGAACTACCTGTTGTGTGTTAGACTTAGGACAGGAGCTCAAACCAAAGGATCACTTACAGGATAGAGCCTCAAGGTCTCATTTATAACAGCTCTCCTACAATGAACATTTAGCGCGAACCCAAATGTTGACGAAATGTATTTACAGGTACTTCAGCTCTCGAATATCATCGAAAGTAGGACGTCGGTTGGGGCCGACCTGGTCAAGAATTTCGGTGCGAAGTCTTCGGCATACTTCAGGATAAAGTGAGAGAAAATGAGTCAAGAATGTCAAAGTAGCAGCTCAAGGGGAATGTCGGTTAAATGAGGCAAAACAATGAGCTACAGACTGAAGTCAATACCTGTTGTATCCCTGCCAGCTAAAATAGTGGGCTGTCAGTTCAGGAAATGGACGAATTTTACGGAGCGTGACAGACCAATCAGGATGTTCAGGCTATCAGGTGGCAAAAAGCTGAGAACAATCTTCACCAAAGCAGGCACGTAACATAACGTACATTTCATCCTGAAGTAATTTCGGATCTAAAAGGCAATGAATATGAATATATTGGTAAAACCGTGAATTTATACAAACCCGCAGACTGCTTCGCCAAATGATCCAAAAGCGTGTCACTTTCATCGCTCTCATTGGCGACTAATACTCCATCTTTCCTACGCTTATGTTTCTGCATCGCACTCTCAACAATCGGTTTCAAGAATGCTCTGACTTCTTTCATAGGAGCATCTGCTCTTTCCTTCCAAAACTCGACAAGCGGCCACATAGTTCCAAGAAATACGCGCTTGGAGACTACGTCAAGAGCTTCAGAGAATGCAAGAGCAAAAGGATGACCCGACGACGGCGATGTTTTCGGATAAGGCAGAGGAAGTTGTTCAGACAGGGTATTGAGTGAGGTTCCGAACAAGAACGTGCTTGCAGCGTCAATGGCGAATCGACCAAATACATCCTAATTGCGTTTCGCAAAGCTTAGCTCGTGAACCATGGTTTGAAGCATTGGGAATACCTGGATATCAATTGCAGAACTTGTTTTCAAGTGTTCCTGGATTTTGAGAATAGCGAGGTTGCTATGATGCTCAAAAAGATCAAAGTCTTGAACCTTTTCCCGATTGAAGTGGGGACGAGTCAGGCCACGATGGAACCTAAGGTTATCAATGACACGCAAGAAGTCGGCTAATAAAGGGAATACGAACTTCCAAATATCACCTGGTGATCGTCTTGTCTTCGAATCAGATAGGACGAAAGGTTTCGGCAAAGACTGACCGTCGGAATTAAAGACGCCGCTTCCAAGCACTGAGGATGCACAGTTGAAAAAGTTTTCTCCTTTCTCAAAGTTGTCGAAGTTGGTTGATAATATAATCTTTATATGTTCCGGAGAACTGGTGAAATAAAAGTTGTCCCATAGAATTCCTAGGTCGTAGCACTCCCCGTACTGGTCATGAAGGCGAGCAAGTCCTTCACCTTCACTCCATACAATCAGTCATAGAGATAGAAGAACGATATGGGAATAGGCACCTATACAACCTTCCGCAGAATCTCTGAAGAATGCCTGAATGAAATCATAATTTCCTGGAAGACGGCCTTCACATAGAGGTGGTAAACGAGCACCCCGTTGTTTAGCAGCTCTTGCGTATCTAGCACGAGTAGATACAATCTTGTAAGCGCTGTACGCTGGGATGGTCGCGAGGCTCAGAGGTACTAGAACCCATGTAGGAACGGATGGGAAGAAATGTCCGGCACCGGCGTAGAACAGAACCGGCAAACACAAGATATGGGCTCTAAGCAGAAGGAAACGGATCCCAGGAGGAAATCCCATTGCGTCTAGAAATGGGATTGATAGCAGAGAGCAAGGCCTAAGAATGGATGTTCAGTTCAAGTTGTGAATAGACCCGCGTTTTACTCACCTTGGGATATCGGTCCCTGGTGGTTTTGACCGGAGAAATCCCATCCGCAGCCTTACCACTAAGCCACCAATCTGAAAGGGTTTTTATCCTTCACAAGTTGTTGCTCGTATTGAAAGAACTTGAATTCCAGGACATACTCAAACAAACTTTAGACCTGCGATTGACTTTCTGCATTGGGATCTTTTTATTGCTTCGGTGCCCTTCTACCCATACAACCGATATAATACCTATAGTCCATGTGAGCAGGTACTAGAATTAGAGAAACGGATAAAGTAATATAAACGAATGTGTGGTGTCCTCGATGTACCAAATTGTCCAAAACATCGAGAAAAGAAAGTGTATGTACAACAGTTTTGCTGGACGGGACCTGTCCGGTTCCTTGCTCCCATATCCTCGAGACCCCTGCAGCCCGATGCAAAAAAACGATGGAGCGCACGTAAAGGACTTGCGAACGCGGTAGTGACACGAATAGACTTGTGGCTATTCACCATGTGTCGGCGCGTGAATGCAGTGAGGTGGAGACTCCGTTTTTCAGCATATCGAACCCATAAGCACCCCATCGAAGACGATGACCTAGTTTCCACCACTTTTCATCTTTTGCAAGACAATCGGTACACCCGCAACCAAGCCCACAAGCAGCACGACGAGGATGCATACGACGACGACCCATCTGTTGCGACGTTTGTTCGCAATGGCGGCCTTCTGCCTTGGAGTCAAGCCTGGAGGTTCCTGAGGTGCCTGTCGTTTTCGTGGTGCCTCAGGCTTCGTAGGTGTAGGAGGTTCAGGTGCGGCAACAGGGTGGACCTGGAGTGTGGGGTTTGTATGTTCCGGGATATGAATTTCCTGCTTCATTGGCTTGTCGTCGTAAGAAGGTGAATCGGGATGCATGTAGCCATCTACAATATCATCCTCATCGCCGTTCTCAATGTAACTGTACTAAAAAGCAAAGACCGTCAGCACCGTTTCACTTCCCAAGAGAATTTGCCACGGCTCACCATGTCATACAGTTCATCGGTTTGCCAAGACTCGCGTATAGGAGTGGACAGTGGAGTCTCGGTAGCTTGTGTCCATTGGTGAGGTTGGTCATAACGGTAAGGCTGGGACATGGTGGCCGTCGTGGTCAAAAGGAAGACGGCAGGATCATTGGCGCATTCACGCGGTTAATTGGGAGGATTTGTTCGCCGGTGACGGTTCGCCGTGTCACTGAGCATTATGGAGATCACGGTATCAGAATTTCGGCTGCTTCAGTGCTCAAGAAGAGCATTACTCGGAGCAGGAATGTGGTGTCCTGCGTGCCCGCCGAAGATGATTCTTGGAGGTAGGAAGAAACCTTGCACCGGCGTCAGCCATTTCGATCTCTGATCCGGCCGTCTCCTCCTAGAACGTGTTCTGCTTCCTCATTCTCTGCTTTCACCCTCTCCATACAAGCTGAACTTCTATTCTCACCTTACAATCAAAAATGGGATCCCCCTCTCGTCCCATTTTTCCCGACGACATCTTTGGGTTGTTCTGCCTCTATTTGCCCCAACCCGACCTGAAACAATGTTGCCTCACTTCACGGACCTTCAGATATTTTTCTAGGCCACGAATATTTGAGCGGCTGACTATCCGAAACCGCACTGGTGAAGAACCCCACGGGGACGATTTAAAGTTCTTCGATGCTCTCAAGAGCGATCCAGCCCTTGGCGCACTGGTCAAATCTCTGAAGCTTCTGCAAGCCGATATTTATATCTCCCCCCATTGGCTCACGTCCAATGAAATTGGATCAAGACTCTATTACATTTTGACTCACCTCCCCGACCTCACAAGTTTTTCCATCACTCGAACTGGCTCTCCTGCTTGGGGATCGGTCCCTGTCTGGAGGGCCGATCGCTTGCTTGAGATAACGGTTGTGATTCAGCATATCTTAAATCTCCCCGCATTACAGAATTTTCACTTCTCTGAACCATACGGCTTCCAAGAGCCCCGCTTCTTTCACCAGCTCTTTCGTTTAACAGCACCCAGCAATATCCGTTCCCTCCACCTGTTCGGGTCTCATTTGTTAGAGAAAGACGATCCGTCTAGTTCGCTCGTACCTGCATTACACCAGGCCAAAATCAAAAACATCAGGGTCTACTACCTCGACGAGAACCCGACTGGTGGTCTGAGATTGATATCATCTCTCACATCCCCAGCATCGCCGTTCGATGTGACTAACCTCACCTCACTGGAACTGTGGGCAGTTGATCCCGTCGACGATACTTGGATTCCCGCCATACTAGATGCTCAAAAGAAGGGCTCCACTCTTGAGCATTTGGGACTCCTGAAGACTAGAGGCAAGTTTGACGCAAAATTCTCTCTACGTGATTTCATGGACCGTAAAACTAATCACTTTCTAACTTACAGGTAACCCAAACAACGAAGTCTTCCTTCAAAAACTAGCTCGCTTCACCTCCATCCGTGAACTATCCATCTCCGAATATAACAATGCTCTCCACGTCGTCCACGGAACGCTTGTTGGCTCTGCTGCAGCTTGGTTATCAGCTCTTCCAACGAATATCACATCTGCTGTTGAAAGGATCCTCATTTATATTGAGCCCAGTCATTATCAGGATCAAGAACTGCAAGGAGTAGATGAGGTATTGTATCGCAGCCATTCTAACATGGAGGTTATACTTCATCTAGAGGAGCCGGGCGGAGAGTTTGATGTTGAAGATTTCTTGCAGAAGGAATGGTATGGGTGTAAGGATACGGAGTTGCCGAGTGATTCAAGCGAAATGACACTGCGAAAATGGATTGCTACTGTCATTTTGCCAAAGACGTACCTAGAAAAGAGAGTGGATGAGAGGTCAAATTGGTTCTGAAGACTGGATGCAAAAGGACGCAACAATCAGCTCAAATTATTAGGGAATAATTTGCGCTTCACAACTGGACGCTGAAGGAACAAAAATATAGCAATCAACACTTTCGAACTCCATTCCACTCTATTCCGCACTACGCATAGATCGAAAAGATATACTTATACATTTGTGATTATCCATGAAACAAGTGCTCTAAGAGCTTGAATTTGGTTAGCTGCCCCCGAGGATTTTTAAGAAAGTATGGGCGTCACTGATGTAATTCTCTGTTCGAACCCTCACATCTTCACAGCAACATTTGTCTCTCTCTCTCTCCCGCATTGTTTTCCACACCCTCTCAGGCGTATATTTGCATTTAGATTCCTGGGAATTGTTAAAAAAATGGGATCTAACTCGGCCTGTATTTTTCCTAACGATATTATTGGCATCTTCTGCCAATACATGCCGAACTCAACCCTTAAACAATGTTGTCTTACCTCACGAACCTTTAGATATTTTTCCAGGCCTCTCCTATTCCGCCGCATAACTATCCGGAATGGACCTGATGAAGAACAGCCCAGAGCTGCGGCCTTCAAGTTCTGGGAATCTCTCACACTCGATCCAAAAGTTGGAGTGTTAGTCAAATCACTCACACTTTTACATACGGGTATGCGGGGCTCCAAGCACTGGTTCACATCGCTTGACGTTCAACCCAAGCTCTCTTACATTATGACCCACCTCCCAAACCTCACTAACTTCTCTATTGAACGATGCAGTCCCCCTCCATGGGGAGACGAATCCTCCTGGGAGTTTACCCTTATGTCTGGGTTAACGTCCGCGATTCAACACGTCTTGAACCTCCCTAGTTTAAAGCGCTTCCACTTCTACGAACAATTCGAGCTTGGCACTGATGCGTCTGAGTGCGGGTTAGGCACTCAGTGAGGCAGAGTTTGCAGGGGGGAGCTCTAGAAAGCGCTCCAAGTCGCGTAACGACTCTTCTAACACCTAACTACAACTAATCAAATTGTTTTCGATACTCCGTTTGAACTAGAAAGCTGTCGGATTAAGAACTATTAAAGATCTCGCTCCTAGGCTTTAGATACACAAGGGTTGGGTTTGGTACGCACACCAGCTGACGGATTCGCGTATAGGCAATGGATTTCGAGCTTTCTCGACGAAACTAACAAACGAACGAATACGAATGAAACGAAACGAATACGAAGCGAAAACGAAACGAAATGGATTCTGTGACGCTAACCAACACCTAGTCACGCTAGACTACGAAAGTGAGGGTTCGAAACGTGAGGTACGACACAATAACAAACTACTTTATATACACACTGAGTCCGGAATGATAGTAAGCAGAAATGAGTGAAATAATCGGAAAATCGGAACAGATACGGAACATCGGAGCACATATGGGGTATAATATGATCTAGATTTGTGTTTCCCAGACGATTATAGGCGATGGCAAGCCGGTAATCGTCCTTCATTCAAGGGTTTCGAATATTTTACGCGATTTTTGTTGAATTTCGCGTTTCATTTCATTTAGGTGAGTTGAATCCCCTAACTAGCAGTTGTATTTGCTAATCTAATAGCACTAGATTCAGTTCGTTTCTTTGTTTGAAGCCCAGCCGCGGCATAAGGAGTTCACATGGCTCTCTTTTCCGGAACCCGGGACCCTTATCAATCAGTGATCTCCTGGTGAGTCTCTTGATTTCCCGGTTTCTACTTTACTAACACGAGGTTCTGAGCTTGTAACTCATCAATTGGCATGCCGATACCGAAGCTTTGGTATTCCCTGACCCTTGGTGAGTCTTTCCATCGCATTACATGTCTTTTGGACCGTCTCACACCCTCAGCTGTCTAGGCTGATCGTGTGAGCTCTGCCGCAGCTGCAATGGGACGTCTAGGATACCGGAAACACTCACGATCGGCACCGGAGATCGGCCCTTTCGAGGTGAGTCCTAGTTTTGCTTCTTTCCGCTTTTCGGAGTTTATCGGACTTTAGAGTAGTTCTCGTCGCTTTCAATTCAAAACCGGTAGTATTTGCTTACATACACGATTGGTAAGCCATCAGCACTCCGACTGTTTTGCATCAGCTCCTTCGTTTGACGAGACCTACAGTGGCTCAAAAAAGTGTCCCAATGTTTGGTCATCTTTGCGTAATCCGTTTATAGCATGACATTGACATGTCATGTGATACTGCGATAAATGTATATGATGCTATGACATAATGGCTACAATTTGAGCTACTAGTCATGTGATTTGGTCACGAACTCACGTCACAGTAAATTAAATAAAATAATAGGTCATTGGGACACTTTTTTGACCCTCTATCTCAGTACTTAATATGGCCTCCTTTAGCCTTGATAACTGCTTGGCACCTCCTTGGCATGCTCTCAATTAGGTTCTGGCATACCTCTGGAGGAATTGCATTCCACTCCTTCACCACTCTATCCCACAATTCATGTACTCCCTTGGGTGGCTGATCATATTTCAGCAACTGGTTCTTGATGTATGTCCAGAGATGTTCAATGGGGTTGAGGCAAGGTGACTGTGCAGGCCAGACCAGGGCAGTAATGTTGTTGTCCTCAAACCACTTGTCAGTCATCTTGGAGGTGTGTTTGGGGTCATTGTCATGCTGAAAGATCCTTTCTCCATCTGCCATGTCCAACTTCTCAAAGCTTTCCTCCACTCCTTCAGTCAAAATCTCGCAGTACTGCTCAGATTTCATGATGCCCTGGACCTCAATCAACATTCCAACTCCATTCCAGCCCATACAGCCCCACACCATCAAGTTATTGCCCCCTCCATGCTTGACTGTAGGTGTGGTGGTACGGTCAGAGAGGCCCTCACCCTTTTTTTTCCATGTATAGGTCCTTCCATCTGACCCAATCCTATTGATTTTGGTCTCATCAGACCATAGAATCCTCTTCCAGTCCTCCACAGTCCAGTTCTCATGCTCTCTGGCAAATTTGAGGCGAGCAATACGGTGAGCCCTTTTGAGAAGGGGCTTTTTGGCCTTGACAACTGCCCTAAAGTCCTCAGATTTGAGGGCATTGCGAACTGTTTGGGCAGAGACAGGTGTGGAGAGGGTCTGGTTAATGAAATGGGTGGCCTGGACTGCATTATCAAGCTTTCCTGAAGTGATTTGTCGAGTAATCGCCTGTTTGTCCCTAGGAGAAAGCTTGGAAGGACGGCCATACTTGACATTCTCCTTCATAGAATCAAGTTCCTGGCCAATCCTGCCCACAGTAGACTTCCCTAGACCAGTTTGGGACTGGATTTGACGAAGAGAATACCCCCCCAGGAGAAGAGTAACAACACGAGAGCGTTGAGAGGGAGAGATGGAATGCATGAGGTGGTGGTCAAGAAGAAAGATGGTTTGATGTGCCTGAACATGACCAAAGATGGCATATCCAACATCACATGACATTGGTGACCTGTCCCAGGGTCATGTGATAATGATATGGAGGCAAAGTGGTAATTCTGACAGAGGGTCAAAAAAGTGTCCCAATGACCTATTATTTTATTTAATTTACTGTGACGTGAGTTCGTGACCAAATCACATGACTAGTAGCTCAAATTGTAGCCATTATGTCATAGCATCATATACATTTATCGCAGTATCACATGACATGTCAATGTCATGCTATAAACGGATTACGCAAAGATGACCAAACATTGGGACACTTTTTTGAGCCACTGTAGCAGCATTCGTTCCCTCCATCTGTGCGGATGCAAGCTTATCGAAAGAGACGGTTCATCTAGCTCTCTGGAGCTCGCAGCGTATAAGGCGAAGGTCGAAAACCTCAGGCTCTATTGTGCTGGCCAGGACCCAGATGACGGCCTGGCATGGATATTATCACTCACATCCCCTATCTCATCATTTAACCTTACCAATCTTTCCTCACTGGAACTATGGGCCATTTGTGTGCATGATGAGTCATGGATTGCTACTATCTTAGACGCACAAAAGAGTGATTTCATTCTTCAACATCTTGGGCTCTTTGGCGTCGAAGGTTAGTTTCGAGTCTTTATAATCTATTATCCCATTTCATAACTTGCGACTCGCCTTGGTTATTTAGGTTATCCGACGAAAGGACTACTTAAACAAAGCCTTTCGCGCTTCACTTCCGTCTGCAAATTGTCCATCTCTGAGGCAACCATGCCTATTTTTCGACGTAACTTTATGGAAGTAGAAGGCATCACTTTTGGCTACGCCGCTGCATGGATATCGATCCTTCCAGCTAACATCACATCCACTGTTGAAGAACTTGACATTCATATTGAGGCAAGTTGTTGGTTGCACGGACCACTCGGAGTGGACGAGATCTTATCCTATAACTCATTGAATGCGATGTCAAAAGTGAAACAAGTTAAACTTCATTTGGAAGAGACGAGCGAGGAGTTTGACGCGGATGTTTTTCTGCGTGAGGAATGGTATAATAATTGTGAGGATACTGAGCTGTACCATGAACCGGACCAAGTGAAGCTGCGAGAATGGGTTGCAAGTGTGGTTTTGCCAAAAACCTATTTGGAAGGAAAAGTGTCGATAGAGGGATAGAGGCCTTCATATAGCAATCGATTGGAAGAGTGATCTTTTCGTTGCTCTGCCCAACAGGATACCTGGACCTGTGAACTGGTCCCGGGCGTTATTTCTTTCAGTTCTTTCATCCGACTTTCACATTTGTTACACCGACATCAAGTGCAATTCTTACTCCTAGGCTTCTCTGCCCTTACATCCCAACCTTGACCCAGACTGAGGCAAACTAAGCAGCTAACCGAGCCAGAAGCAACAAGAGCGCCCTAGAGCCTTATTATGCGAAAGCACCAGCCAGATGGCGCCGCATCTTCCATTGTAAAGCAAGCTGCGGAGCTCCATGATTTCAACACGCTTTCATCTTTGCAAATATGAGATCCTCAATGGCCGATATCCTATGTGCCATTTCCAACAAGGGTCTCCCTCTTTTTCCCTCCATTCATCATAAGTGCTGGTGTTTCACGGCTTTTATATATGAAATCAAGACTACCAATGATGGGGCATATTCACAATTACCAATCAAAAAAAGGTTCCCCAGCCAATGGAACCGGTTATCAAGCTACATCATGGTATTAACCTTTTCCCACTCCGACGTCCCTGATTTAGTCTCTTTAGCATTGCCACGGGTTTCCCAACGGATGTGAACTTCCGACTCAGACTCACGGGATTAAGCAAGAGGAAAAATGAGTCTTGAGGCTTGTTTGACTAGAGCCCAAAAACTTTGTTGGAATCCGAGAGGCGAGAAGTATGGTCATAGGACCTGCTTCAATGCAAAGGATGTGGGGTTTTGGTAGGGCTAGGTTCGGTGGCCGTTGTTCACACGGTGCGTTGCGAGTGGCGTCGGCACCGCATTCACTTCTAGCTTATAAAAGTGGCAGCTATGATTTTTGAGTATCTTTCGCACTATGGGTGCTTTTGATTCCACCGTTGGCATGTTCAGCTCGCTTTCCCTTTGCTGCATTCTGACTGAGTATAGGAGCGGTATTGATTGGCTTCGCTCTCAAGTGAGTTCACAAACTGGGCAGTAGGACATCCAGTGTGAATAACTGCGAGTGCAGTACCTACTTGTTTGGGGTTGTTTCCTACCAGTATGTGGACTACAAGACTTTGAAATTCGATGATCCCGTTTGGCTTCGGTGAGCTTGTAATCTTCGCCTGCTTCTTTCTCTTCCTCTTACTCTACAACAGGGTACTAGTCGCAATACTACACAGCGCCCGAAAAAGTAACCGTAACCTGATTCCCCACAGTTTGAAGCTGACTAAAGCCAATTGGGACCACAAGGGGCCGTCCACGAGAGATATTGCAGTCTCGGAATTGAATTATAACTATGAAGTTGAGCAGTTTTTGGTTACCGACAAGTTATGAGACAATCCAATCGTCTGGGCCCCTTTTCCCAGCCAAAACGGGACAGCCACTGACAGCTCCCTAGGAATGTCCAAATTATAACGGTTTCTGAGAATCATCTACATGCACAGAAGACCTAAAAAATCACCCGATGTACCCAATATATCCAGCCTTTCCACCACAAATGACCCATGTACGGTCAATGTACGGTTACTTTTTCGGGGAATGTGTACTTGTAACAGATATCTCTCTGACCATCGTTGAGCTTTATGGTGTTTGGTATTTTATGCAAGTCACATCCTCAAGACAAGGGTAGTTGTAGCTGACTTGTCGACATAGGGTTGAGAACTATGCCAACCCGGGCGTGTTGAGCGGTTAGTCGAATTCTCAGCAGATTCATTTTCCTTGATGAGAAACTATGACAGAAACTATTTGGGTGTCACCTTTTTGCTGCGTGGCAACCGCAATCTCCGCCTTGATTGTCCATGGTTTCTTGATAAGTCAGTACGGTCATTCAGACGATCATGACTACAGGCTTTCATTCTCACTTCATCTATCCAAGGCTTTACCGACTTACAAGACAATTCTGGCTTTGTGTCTTCCTCATTCTAGCTGCAGCAGCTACTGCCGTGTGCGGCATAATGGATGGTGTCAGGATTGTATTCCTTGTCGAGTAGCTGTGTTGCCCTTGAAGCATTACTCAGGGTCTCATTCCCTTTCAGCATCCGCAAGCTTACCGCAACTGTTCCGTTGACTATCACATGGCTCGCTCTGGAGGCAGGTGTTGATATTGTGATTGCTGGTAAGTGATGTTCGTTCGTCGATATTGTATGGATGTTCAACGACTCTCTAGCTGTTCTCAGCCGGGCACTTTGGCGAAGTAAGACGGGGTTTGCAAGGACGAACACGATTATAAACAGATGCATCGCGGCTTCAATCCAATCAGGTCTCTTTTCCTCCGTATTCGCTCTTGGTGTTATGGCCGCCTTCCTTAACTCGAAAAATACCTATCTTTATGCGATATTTGCCTGGCCATTGGGGAAAATCTATTCAAATGCAAGTCCAATTCTCCCTTAATATGCTTGCTTCGTTGAACGCGTCACAGTCCCTACTTTATACATTAGTTGCTCGTCGACGGCTCGCTAAAATTGCCTACGGGACATCTGAGGGTCAAGACATTGGAGTGAGTCCACCTGTCTTCTACTTGTACCACATTGGTGTATTGATAGATAGCTGCAGTCTTTCCCAATGTCCACCCAAATCAACTCCAGCCGTGTTCCACAAGAAATATTAGCTGATTCTAAGGTAGCTAGTAACGAAGTTGACACATCCCTGGACCAGTATATCTGTTTCTCTCCGCCACCAAGGAAAATCTGATCCTTCCCTGCCACTCTCTAAGCCTCCCGGTTATTTTCTTAGCGGTTCAGGGTGCTTCCATGAATTTTTAAGGCTTACGGTCATCCCCGCCATATTTTGCGCTGTTTTATTTCAGCTTATCAGAGATAATGGAAGCTGTCTTCGGTTTCCACGGATGCCTACCTGTAAGGGGTTGTGGGTTACTGGAGTGGAAATGAAGCCGGCAGAGCCAGCTTCTTCTAATTTAGCTCTTTTTCTTCTTACCTCTGGGTACCAAACCTCTGTATTTCGTTGTTCTATCCGAATTACAACCAGTTTAGAAGCAGAAGCGCTCACTTGAGGTCCTTGACCTCTTACACTACCTCATCCCCCGAAACCTTTGCTCTGCAACATATCTGCCAAAGCATGCTGGAAAACATCCTGTTTAAGGCCCCAGAACAATATGTACTGGTCAATTCGAAACCACATTGAAGAGACGGAGGGCACTACAGACAAATGCTTCCTATTTGTAATTCACTCGATTTCAAACGTTGTTTGTATTATTACAAAATTCAGCCCTATGATCCCTGAAAATGATAAGGCGTGTAATGAATTTAGAGAGAAGGATAAAGTAGGATAAGCGAAGGTGTGATATCCTCGATGTATCAATTTGACAGAAACAAAAACAATGGATGTGGAGGAACAACAGTCGTTGGACGGGACCTGGCTATTTCCTTGCTCCTGTATCCCCAGGACCTCAGCAGTGTGATGTAAAAAAACGACATAGTGCGCGTAAAGGACTTGCAAACGCGGTAGTGACACGAGACTAGTAGCTATGCACCATGTAGTGAGGGGAGACTTGCCGTTCAGCATATCGAACCCATGAGTGTCCATCGAAGACAGTGGCCTGGTTTCTACCACTTTTCATCTTTTGCAAGACAATTGGTACACCCGCAACAATCTCACAAGCAAAACCAGGAGAATACACAAAATGACAACCTATGTGTTCCGACGTTTGTTTGTGATGGCAGCCTTCTGCCGTGGAGTCAAGCCTGGAGGTTCCTGAGGTGCCTATTGTTTTCGTGGTGCCTTAGGTTTCGTTGGTGTAGTGGGTTCAGGTGCGGCAACACGGTGTACGTGGGGTTTAGTGTATTTGGGTCACGGCAGACGAATTCCCTGCTTCATTGTCTTGCCGTCGTAAGAAGGAGAATCAGGATGCGTGTAGCGATCTCTGATATCATCCGAATCACCGTTTTCAATGTAACTGTACTGAAAAAAGCAAAGACCGTCAGCAAAAAAAAGTCGACTTGCGAAAGAATTTGCCACGGCTCACCATGTCATACAGTTCATCGGTTTGCCAAGACTCGCGTATAGGAGTGGACAGCGGAGTCTCGGTAGTTCGTGTCCATTGGTGAGGTTGGTCATAACGGTAAGGCTGGGACATGGTGGCCGTCTTGGTCAAAGGGAAGACGGCAGGGTCATTGGCGCGTCCACACAGTTAATTCGGAGGATTTTTTCGCCAGTGAGGGTTCGCCGTGTCCCTGACCATTATGGAGATCGTGGTGTCAGAAAATCGGCTGCTTGAGTGTTCAAGAAGAGCTTGACTCGGAGCAGGAATGTGACATCATAAGTGCCCGCCGAGGATGATGCCTGGAGGTGGGAAGAAACAATGCACCGGCGTCAGCCGTTTCGATCTCTGATCCGGCCGTCTCCCACTGCAACGGGCTCTACTTCCAATACTCTTAACTTCCACCCCTCCATACGGGCTGAGCCTCTTATTCTCACATTACTGCCCAAATGGGATCCACTGCTCGTCCCGTTTTTCCCGACGACATCTTTGGCCTGTTCTGCCTCCATTTGTCCCAACCCGCTCTAAAACAATGTTGCCTCACTTCTCGGACCTTCAGATATTTTTCTAGGCCACGGATATTTGAGCGCTTGACTATCCAAAACAGCTACGATGAAGCACTCGATGTGGGTGATTTGAAGTTCTTCGATGCTCTCAAGAGCGAACCAGCCATTGGCGCGCTGGTCAAATCTCTGAAGCTGCTGCATGCCAATATGTATATGTTCCCCCATTGGTTCACATCCTCTGAGGTTGGATCAAGACTTTCTTACATCTTGACCCACCTCCCCAACCTCACCAGTTTCTCTATCACTCGATCTGGCTCTCCTGCTTGGGGATCGGTCCCAGTCTGGAGGGACGATCGCTTGCTTGAGATAACGGTTGTAATTCAGCATATCTTAAATCTCTCCACGTTACAGAATTTTCACCTGTCTGAGCCATACGGCTTCCAAGAGCCCCGCTTCTTTCACCAGCTCTTTCGTTTAACAGCACCCAGCAATATCCGTTCTCTCCACCTGTTCGGGTCTCATTTGTTAGAGAAAGATGATCCGTCTAGCTCGCTCGTACCCGCCTTACACCAGGCCAAAATCAAAAACCTCAGGGTCTACTACCTCGACGAGGACCCGACCGGCGGGCTGAGATTGATATCAACCCTCACATCCCCAGTATCGTCGTTTGATGTGACTAACCTCACCTCATTGGAACTGTGGGCAGTAGATCCGGTCGACGATACGTGGATTCCTGCCATAGTAGATGCTCAAAAGAAGGGCTCCAGTCTCGAACATTTAGGACTCTTGAAGACAAGAGGCAAGTTGACGCAAAAATCTCTTTCGATAAATTCATGGACCATGAACTGATAATCGCTTTAAAACTTACAGGTTACCCAAATAACGAAATTTTCCTTCAAAAACTAGCACGTTTCACGTCCATCCGTGAACTATCCATCTCTGAGTACAACAACGATCTTCACGACGTCCGCGGCACCCGTTTTGGCTCTGCTGCAGCTTGGCTTTCAGCCCTTCCAACGAATATCACATCCAGTGTTGAGCGGATACTAATTCATATCGAGCCCAGTCGTTATCAGGACCAAGAACTACAAGGATTAGATGAGGTATTATATAGCAGTCATTCTAACATGAAAGAAGTTATACTCCATCTCGAAAAGCCTGGCGGAGAGTTTGATGTTGAAGATTTCTTGCAGAAAGAATGGTATAGTTGTAGTGATACTGACTCTGGCCAAATGACACTGCGAAAGTGGATCGCGACTGAGATTTTGCCAAAGACGTACCTAGAAAGAAGAGTGGATGTTGAATACTAGCGAATATCAGCGGTCAATTGGTTCTGAAGAACTGGATGCAAAGGAACGCATCAACCGGCCCAGACTAATCTGCACTTTCACGACTGGACGTCATGTAGAGGGAACGAAAGAACATGGGAAATCGACGCTTTCGAATTCTACTCCACGCTATTCTGAACTGCATTTAGATCCAAACAATAAAGGTGCACATTTGTGATTCGTCATGAAAAAAAAGTGCCTTGAGACCTTGATTTGGGTTAGCTACCCTGTCAGCGAGGTTTTTTAGGAAAATATGGGCGTCACTGATGCAGTTCTCTGATTCAGCCCTCACGTCTTCCCAGCCGCGGGTTTCTGTCCCTCTTCCCCACATCGTTTGGCGCACCTTCTGAGGAGTATATTGCCGTCAAAAATGGGATCTAACTCGGCCTGTGTTTTTCCTGACGATATTCTCGGCATCCTCTGCCAATACATGCCAAACTCAAGTCTAAAACAGTGCTGCCTCACGTCTCGAACTTTTAGATATTTATCCAGGCCTCTTCTATTTGAGCGCTTAACTATCCAGACCGGTCCTTATGAAACGAACCCCAGCGAAGATGCCTTCAAGTTTTGGGGGGCTCTTCAACTCGATCCTCAAATTGGCACACTGGTCAAGTCGCTCACGCTTTTACATGCAGATGGGCGCAGTAGCAACCACTGGTTCACCTCCTTTGAGGTTGTGCCAAAGCTCCCTTACATCATGACCCACCTTCCCAACCTCTCAAGTTTCTCTATCGAGAGATATAGCATGCCTCCCTGGGGACGAGAGCTTTACTGGGACTTTACAGTTTGGACCGAGATGACATCCGCAATTCAACATATCTTGAACCTTCCCACCTTGAAGAATTTCCACTTTTACGAAAGATTCGAGTTCACGGACCCAGATTCTTTGCACCAGCTGCTTCGTTTGACGAGACCTAGCGGTATTCGCTCTCTTCAGCTATGTGGATGCAAATTGGAGGAAACAGATAATACATCCATCTCCCTCGTACCTGCAGCATACCGCTCCAAAATCGAAAATCTCAGGCTTTATTACATTGACCAGGATCCAAATTGTGGGCTGGCACTGATATCATCCCTCACATCCCCTGCATCCTCATTCGATATTACCAATCTCTCTTCGTTGGAATTGTGGGCCATTGGTGTGGAGGATGACACGTGGATTCCAGCCATCCTAGATGCCCAAAAGAACGATTTCACTCTCCAACATCTGGGGCTCTTTGCTGTCGAAGGTCAGTTGCGAGGTGCACAGCTGCTCTTCATGAAACTTATTATCACTTCTTCGCTTTTTAGGTTATCCCGAAAGCGAACGTTTCATACACAGTCTCTCACGCTTCACGTCCATCCGCAAATTATCCATCTCTGAGGCGAACTCGCCGATTTTTGACTATGACACTAAAGAAGTAGAAGGCATTGTTTTTGGCTTTGCTGCAGCTTGGATGTCGGTTCTTCCAACGAATATCGTTTCCACTGTTGAAGAACTCGACATTCATATTGAGGCAAGTAATTGGTCTACCGGACCACTTGGAGTGGATGAGATCTTATCCAGCGACGCATTGAATTTGATGCAGAGAGTTCAGCAAGTTAGACTTCATGTGGAAGAGAGGAGTGGGAATTTTGACGTGGATATGTTTTTGCGCGAAGAATGGAATAGTCGTGAAGATATTGAGCCCTCCCATGAACTGGACCAGGCGACCCTACGAAAATGGGTTGCGAGTGTGGTTTTGCCTCAAACGTACTCGGAAGGAAAAGTGGCGATAGATTACCAGAGAACATCATATGGCGGCTAATTGGAAAAGGTCTTTGACTGATAGGTTAAAATGAAACTTGATTCTCAAAAGAAAACGCTGGAGTCAGTAAATGATGGAGAAACCAAAGGAGCTCAATGGAGGATGCAGTTGACAACGCGGCGTAATTCCAACTTTATGAGTTCTAGAACTGCACGCAAATAGCCATATTATGCATGAGTGCTTATGAAAAATTGATTAGATGCCCTCTATTAGACATTTAACTTAGCTCTCTAGGCCACGGAACACGAAGGTATCACGAGCGTCACCAATTTGGATCTCTGCTCAAACCTTGACCAGACTCCCTTCATTGATTTGACCTCTCCCTCTTTCGACCATTTCTTCTCCCTTCCACATTTGAAAA
Source organism: Flagelloscypha sp. PMI_526 (assembly GCA_021399455.1). Taxonomy (NCBI): domain Eukaryota; kingdom Fungi; phylum Basidiomycota; class Agaricomycetes; order Agaricales; family Niaceae; genus Flagelloscypha; species Flagelloscypha sp. PMI_526. The sequence goes on from JAJTUO010000062.1 coordinate 95,243, forward strand.
TGGGACCACCCTTTTGTCCCATTTTCCCTGACGACATCCTTGGCCTCTTCTGCTCTTACCTGCAAAAACCAGCTTTGAAACAATGCTGCCTCACTTCTCGAACCCTCAGATATTTTTCTAGGCCGATCTTATTTGCGAATTTAACTATCCAGAACAGCACTGGTGATGAACCCAATGACGAAGATTTGAAGTTCTGGGAGGCTCTCAACGTCGATCCGGAGGTCGGCACACTGGTGAGGTCCCTGAAGCTTCTACAGGCCGATGGCGACGGTACTTCTCATTGGTTCACGCAGTTTGACGAGGGATCAAAACTCTCATACATCATGACCCACCTTCCCAATCTCACAAGTTTTGCTATCACTCGGTCGGGTGCTCCTTATTGGGGATCAGTACCGTGCTGGACCACAAGTGGCTTGTTTGCTATACAGCCTGTGATTCAACACATCTTGAATCTTCCTACGTTACAGAATTTTCACTTCGCTGAGCTGTATAACTTCCAAGATTCCAGCCTTTTCCATCAGCTCTTTCGCTTGACGGGACCGAGCGACATTCGTTCTCTCCATCTATCTGGATGCCGTTTATTGAGAAGCTACGATCTGTTTCCTTCTCTTGAATTGGCGGTACACCATGCCAACATTAAAAACCTCAGGCTCTATCACATTCACGCGCGCTTGGATGGTGGTCTAAGATTGATAACATCGCTCACATCCCCTGCATCGTCATTCGATGTGACCAACCTCTCCTCATTGGAACTTTGTGCCATTGATCTGGCAGATACGTGGATTCACGCTCTCCTAGATGCGCAGCAGAGTGACTCTTCCCTTGACCATTTGGCACTCCTCCTAGTTCGAGGGAAGTTCACATCGTTTGCTCTTCATAACCCATGAGCGTGCAACTAATATTGCTTGATTTACAGGCTTCCCAAAGAACGAACGCCTCTTTCAAAGGCTTTCACGCTTTACTTCCATCCGCAAACTGTCTTTTTCTACATATCGCGATGCCATGTATGAGCCAAGATTCATCGATGGGGCTGCTTTCGACCCTGCTGCAGCTTGGATATCGGGTTTACCCACAAATATGCAATCCGCTGTTGAGGAAATTACCATTTTTCTTGACACCGGTCGTTACCCGGAGCACGAACTTGGAGGTGTGGATGAAATCCTGTGCAGTCGTTCTTCGAACATGATGTATAAGGTGAAGAAAGTCATAATTCGCTTGGAAGATCCGAGCGGAGAGTTCAACGTTGAAGAGTTTTTGCGCGAGCAGTGGCGTAATGGTCTGGAGAATGAGTTCCCGGACGAAATGACACTGAGAAGGTGGATTGCGGCCGACATTCTGCCAAAGACGTACCTGGAAGGGAGAGTAGTAGTGGAGTACTAGCAAATACGAGAAGGCGTTTGGCCTGGAGAGTGATAATAAATTGATGAAATCGTAGTTTCAAAGTGAAATCTAATACTAGCAGTGATGTATTGAATGCGATGCAAAAAGTGAAGAAAGTTAACCTTCAAGCGGAAGAGGCAAGGATACATAGGTGTCACCAACTGGATCTTTGATCCTGCGGTCACTACAGCAGCTTGCTTGCTTGAGTCTGGTTTGCTTCGCCGTTCATAACTTGGTCACTTTCCGTTTACGCTCAGCTGCCTATCCTCCATTTACCTGAAAATGGGATCCAACTCTCTACCTATGTTTCCAGATGACATCCTAGGCCTCTTCTGCCTTTACTTGTCCAACCCAGCGTTGAAACAATGCTGCCTCACGTCTCGAACCTTCAGACATTTCTCTCGCCCCCTCTTATTCGAGCATCTGACTATCCAGAACAGCGCAGATGAAATGGTACTCATTGACGAAGATGTGAAGTTCTGGGAAGCACTACAGGTGGATCCAGAAATTGGGAAGCTGGTCAAATCGTTGAAGCTTCTCCATATTGATGGAAACGGTGTTCTTGGCTTTATCCCACCCTTCGACGCTGGACCGAGACTCTGTTACATTATGACCCATCTCCCCAACCTCAGACGTTTCGCTATCACACGAGAAAACACAACCCCTCCCTGGAGATTAGAGCTATCCTGGGCGACAATGGCCCTGTCTGAAATAAGCTCTGCAATTCAGCATATCCTAAATCTTCCTATGTTAACGGATTTCCATTTCACAGAGCAACACGAGTTTGAAGACGCCAATGCTATGCATCAGCTGCTTTGTTTGACGAGACCCACTAGCCTTCGCTCCCTCCATCTATATGGGTTCCATCTTTCGGAGGACGCAGATCCTCCAGATTCTTCTCTTCTTCCCGCGTTGCACCAGGCCCAGATCGAAAATCTCCGGCTCTATTATGTTGACCAGGATCCAGAGGCTGGATTGAGGTTGATATCATCTTTCACATCCGCGGCTTCATCATTTGATGTGACCAGGCTCTCATCCCTGGAACTGTGGGGTATTGGTGTGGAAGATGATACATGGATTCCAGCTCTCCTAGATGCTCAAAAGAGCGACTCTGTTCTTCAGCACTTGGGACTCTTTCGTGTCGAAGGGAAGTTGCCTAGCTCATACTCTTATGACATCCGTCTATTCTTGGCTAATACATTTTTTTCTAAATTACAGGTTATCCCAAAGATGAACAATTTATTAAATCCCTTTCGCGTTTCACCTCTATCCGCAAATTATCTATCTCAGAAGATAACGAACCGATTTTCGACTATGAGCCTTTCGAGGTCGACAACATCGTTTTAGGGTTCGCTGCAGCCTGGATTGCAGCTCTCCCTCAGAATATCACATCCACTGTTGAAGAACTTGATCTTCATATAGAGGCGGATGATTATTGGTCCGATGGATTGCGCGGAGTGGATGAGCTCCTGGCCCGCAGCTCATTGAACGGCATGGATAGGGTGAAGAAGATTCGGATTCGGATGGAAGAGCCCGACAAGGAGTTTGATATGGAAGAATTTTTGCGCGATGAATGGCAATACCGTGTCAGTGAGACTGATCCGGACCTAATGACCATTTGCAAGTGGGTTGCGAGTGTCGTTTTGCCAAAGGCATCTCTGGAAAGGACAGTGGAGGTGATTTTTCACGGCATATGGCAAGGTAATTGATCGCAAGGGTAATACATTATTAAGCCGATACAGGAGTTTTGATTTTCAGGAAAAAAATTTCAAATCAGCCACGGAATTAAGTTGGTAAGAGTAAGTACTGCTCCGCGAAAAATACGACCAATTTTAGTGCCTAGGTAAAGAGAAAGTGGGAATTGAAACTTTGTTCACTTGGCGCCCTTTTGTTGATGGTCATTCGAGGTGGGAACAGGGCGTCAACTATTTCAATCTCTGCTTCGGCTTTCACAGCTTCACAGTGACCGAGGGTCTGGTTGGCTTTCTGGCTCCTGCTTGTCAATCCCTCTATTTTGACTTCCCACATTCTTGTTTAGAAAATGGGATCCTCCTTTCCGTCGAGCTTTCCCGAAGACATCATTGGCCTCTTCTGCCTCTACCTCCCAAACCTTGCACTAAAACAATGTTGCCTCACTTCTCGAACCTTCAGACATTTCTCACGGCCCCTTCTATTTGAGAGTTTGACCATCTTGAATCATTCCAATCAAGCGCAGCCTGGTGATGTTTATTTGAGCTTGTGGGAGGCTCTCAAGCAGGATCCAGAGGTCGGGACATTTGTCAAGTCAGTGATACTTCTGCACATGGAAGAAAGTCCTAACTCTCATGTTATCAAATGCTTTGAGATTGGGCCACGACTCTCGTATATTTTGACCCACCTCCCCAACCTCACGAGTTTTGGGATTACTCAAGGTGGTACTCCCTCTCCCTGGAGATCGAACCTATCTTGGGACACTAACAGCTCGTCTGAGATAATGTCTGTGATTCACCATATATTGAATCTTCCTACATTAAAAACCTTCCACTTCACGGAGCGGCACGATTTCAAAAACCCCAACGATATGCATCAACTGCTTCGTTTGACGAAACCTAGTGGTATTCGTTCACTTCACCTTTATGGATTTGAGTTCCTGGAAAGAAAAGACGATCCGTGTCACTCTCTTCAGCCCGCAGAGCACCAGTCCAAGATCGAAAACTTCAGGCTCTATTATATGTGCCATGATCCAGTGTTTGGTTTGAGGATGATTCGTTCTTTCACATCCCCGATATCGTCATTCAATGTGACCAATCTATTCTCATTGGAACTATGGGGGATAGGTGTGCAGGATGACACTTGGATTCCCGCCATTCTGGACGCTCAAAGGAGTGACGCTGTCCTTCAGCAGTTGGGACTCTTTCTTGTTGAAGGAAAGTCGGCTAAGTTCAAGTTTTATTATAACCCTTTACTTAATTCCTGATTGCGATTTTAACACTATACAGGCTATCCCACAAATGAGCGCTTTATTCAAAGCCTCTCACGGTTCACCTCCATCCGCAAGTTATCAGTCTCGGAACAAAGCAGCCCCATCTTCAGGTACGAGCCTTTGGAAGTCAATGGTATCATTTCCGGCTTTGCTGCTGCATGGATATCATCACTCCCAATGAATATTATCTCCACCGTTGAAGAACTCGTTATTCATATTGAAGCAAAAGCTAACTGGTCTACTGGGAGTAGATGAGATTCTCACTAGAAATTCGTCAAATGGCTTGGCTATGACAAAGAATATTCGGCTCCAGGTGGGAGAGACACCTGAAGCTGTCGATGTTGAAGATTTTTTGCGAGAAAAATGGTCTTCTCGCGATGGTGGTGAGGATTCGAGTCATTCGAGTGACCTTGATAAAGAGACGCTTCGAAAGTGGGTGGCTAGTATCGTTTTGCCGAAAACATCCCTTAAAAGGAAAGTGGAAGTGGATTGGTCAGAGGTATGACGGAGCAATTTTTCTAAATAGTACACCATCGAAGAAGTGGGAAATTTTTATTGTCAGAAGGACAGCTCAAACAAGTCTAGCACCGGTATTGGACGACCTAAGCAAGCATCTCTCAATGCTAAAATCTTCTATTTAAAAATGGGTAGCTCACAATACTAGGGGTGCAACAGTGGGAACACTCAAAAACGAAGGGAGTGAGAGTCCACATATCCAGCCGACAAGGAAGTTTGGGATATGAACGTCATGGGCGCCATTCATTTCAATCTCTGATCCAGCTTTCACAGCTTCGCAGTGACCGATTGTCCGGTCCGCTTTCTGGCTCTTGGTTGACATTGCCTCCATTTTGACTCCCCTCCTTCTTGTATAGGAAATGGGATCCTCGTTTCCGTCTAGCTTTCCCGAAGACATCCTCGGCCTCTTCTGCCTCTATCTCCCAAACGCGAGTCTGAAACAATGTTGCCTCACATCGCGAAACTTCAGATATTTTTCGCGACCTCTTCTTTGGGAGAGCGTGACTATTCGGAATAATCCTGGCGAAACAGAGCCTAGAGCTGATGTTCTCAAGTTCTGGGAGGAAGCTCTCAGGGAGGACGCAGAGCTTGGCACATTGGTCAAATCCCTGACACTGCTCCACACCGATGAGGGGAGAAGTAACCACTGGTTGTCTTCCTTCAAGATTTCGTCGGTACTCTCATACATTATGCTTCGTCTACCCAGCCTCGTCACCTTGGCTATCACTCGACTTAGCCCTCCTCCGTGGGGATCAGAAATTCATTGGAAGGTTAAGGGTTGGTTTGAGTTAACCTCAACAGTCCAACATGTCCTGAATCTCCCTACGTTGAAGAACTTTTACTTCTACGAACGATATAAGTTCAGGAACCCTGATGATCTACGTCAGCTTATTCGTTTGACAAAACCTACCGGCATTCGATCTCTACATCTCTGTGGGAGCAAGTTTTTAGACGGAGACGATCCATCCAGCGCGCTCGTGCCCGCGTTATATAAAGCCAAAATCGAGAATCTCAGGCTTTATTATCTTCACCAGAATATAAATGGTGGATTATGGCTGATATCATCTCTTACATCCCCTGCCTCTTCCTTTGACGTGACCAACCTCTCCTCGTTGGAACTATGGGCGGTTGGCGTAGAAGACGAGACATGGATTCCTGCTATCCTGGGCGCTCAAAAGAGCGACTCTTCTCTTCAGCATTTAGGTCTCTTTGCTGTCGAAGGTGAGTTAGGGTTCTTTGGTCATCCACTCTCTGAGAAATTCATGAATTCTGTGATAATATCAAGGCTACCCCAAAAAGGATTTCTTCGTTCAAAGTCTCTCACGCTTTTCGTCGATCCGCAAATTCTCTATATCTGAAGCCGACAGGCCAATTTTCAGCTACGAGATATTGCAAGTCGAAGGCATCGTTTTCGGCTTTGCTGCGGCTTGGATATCGGCTCTCCCAAAGAATATTGCATCCTCCATTGAAGAAGTCAACATTCATATTGAAGCACGTCAGTGGGCCCTTGGACTGCAGGGAGTAGATGCGTTGCTCTCGAGCGACGCCCTGAATGTGATGCCCCAGGTGAAGAAAATTAAACTCCATGTGAAAGATGCAGGTGGGGAAGGTGATGCTGAACGGTTCTTGCTCGATGAATGGCGTCTTCATAAGAAGCATCAGGTCTCCAGTGATCCAGACCAAGCGACACTGCGAATGTGGGCCATGAGTATGATTCTGCCAAAGACGTACCCGGGAGGGAAAGTAGAACTGTATTACTAGTAAACATTTTCATGGACAAGTAATTGAAGCTCATATTTGGGAGAAAGACTGCAGAAAACATTGAAAGTTCTGCTGGTCGGGCCTGGATGAAGTGTTGCTTCCGACTCTCATGGCGCCTATATCGTCCAGGGCAGTTGGGATGCCACTCCTTGCTTCTTTTTATGCTGCATTATCTTTTATTCTTGCTTGTGCCAAGCGTCCCACGATCAACCCCTCTTTCCACGAAAACTAGCGGTGTCGCAAGTTCTTGCGGCCCATGCTGAGGGTTGACATCTGCAACGACTCTCCCTCTGGGGTGCTTGTTCGTTTTCTTATCCCGTGCACGATGAAGTACAATCTAATAATTTTATCGAGGCAGCGAGGAGTCTCCGATCTGTCTATGCCACTGGTTCGACGTCCAACAGGCTCATCTTGAATCGTACCTTCAAAACGGTCCGGGCCGTGAATGTGAGGCCTAGATTCACAAGTGCGTTTAATTTCGCATCTAAAATTTAGTCTGAGAAGAATTAACATGATATCTTAGGGCTGGACGAATCTCCACAGGCAGTAGGTTCCTACGAGAGTTGAATTCCAGCATTCGTGACGCGGAGATTTGCAGGGGTAAGAAGATTGAGAGTGGTCATATTGCTGTCCCCTCATGAGGGTTGGATAGAGGACAGGGTTTCAAAGGGCTATGTGCTTCAAGTCGGTGGTCTCATCTTTCTTTTTTCGCCCGTCTTTAAATACCTCGACAGTGTCTCAACTGAAGAGATATACCACCAATTTCTGGTGAATTCTCACGGCCAAATTGTGCGAATAACGTAACGAAATTTGCGGTTCGTAAAGTTAGTACTTGATGCTCCAAGTTCCGCATAGCCTACTCTGACAGATTCTATCATAGAGAATCACGCCTCGAGAATAAGGTGCCCAAATACTTGGACCTTTCACACTGCAGTTTTCGGACGTTTGGATCGTCCCGCTGACCCTAATCCTTTTTTACGTATGTCAAACCCACACTCTCATGATTATGACATCCTAAAAAGGAGCGCAAAGTCCACTCTCCCTATTTTACCCGAGTACAGCGTCCACAGCCAGTTGGCACTTGAAATGCGACCGCTGCCGCTCCCTTCCATAAAACCACCACGAGCACGCGACGCACCTCACACCATCTTGAATCTCTCCTCATCATATTAGCCATCTACATCGTGTATCTAGACTCTCCGCTATGATGAGCCACCATCATATCCTCGTCCTTCATCCAGCCTCCCCAACTCTCTCTCCCAACATCTCTACCCCCAACCATTGGATCGACGCGCCTGTGGGACTACCTCGACACAAGCTAGTTCATCCATGTGTTCCCGCGTCCGAGATCCGGCGAGACATTGCGCGACTAGAAAGAGTCCAAGATGACCGCGCCGAGTCCATCATGACACGCGCGAAGGGAGGTCAGCTGCGAAGCAAAATCGAGGCTGAGCGAAGCTGGTGTGAAGCTGAATTTGACGAGGCTTTCGATCCCAACGTGTTGGACTCCGTTGACCCAGAAGTCACCCCACGCACACGACAGACACCAAAGCAGACGCGACTTGTCTACGTCGTTCCAGTCATCGAACTCAATCGTAATACATTGAAGTATGGAATCGGATACTCGACTCCCAGTGATCTCGGCTTGGCATTTCCTTTGAGTATTGGCTTCTCAAACCCTGCCAGCCAGATGTGGGATGAGAGTCCTATCGTCCCCGCTTCGGCCACCGCGACTGGCTGCATCGCCACAGGCTCAAGCGTGAGCACCAGATCTTCTAACCACCCTTCCACGCCCATTTCTGCCCATACTTCCGATGCAGCCATGGACATAGACCTTCCCCCATCTCATGCGCTCGGGGCATATCGCGGACCAGTTCGGACAAGCTCGACCCCGACTATTACTTCGCCAACCCTTCGTCCGTCACAAAATAGTAACCCTTTTGCGGCATGCAGAACGCCGTCTTCATTCTCTACGACATCATTTTATCAGAAGAGGGGCAGCCTTGTGGACGCCGGCAAGCCCTAAAAGCTCGCCTTCACACATGTGTGAAAGATCAGGGGCTAATTTTCCCATGGAACGGTCTGATCTATGCCTCTGATAGCTATAATACATATCTTGGTGCTTGTTTTCAAAGGACTCTAACCTCTGGATACACTTCCTGAAACCCAATAATGATATTCACCACTTGTCCATTTCTTACATTATGTGTCTTCATTTCTTTTTACGATGCTACTATTGGGCAAAGCACCTCTTTGAAGTAGACTAGGACCTTAAATGGATTTCATCCAACTGAGGCCTCATTTCAACCATGACCAGAGAAAGGAAACAGTTCATTCCCCATGACTTGACTAGTGCGGCAATTTTGCTCCAGAAGGAATGGTTCATGTTTCGTCGATAGTGAAAGAAAGAGAAGGGCTGCTCTCGATGTTTGTCAGCTCAGTCAACTAATCATAGCTTTGATTCGTACCACCACCATGACGCCAAGTCTTCCTCTCGACATCCTCGATGAAGTGTCTAGTTATCTGAGCAAAAGTCAGCTTTGCACCATTGCAATTGTGCATAGCTCCATTTTGCCTTATATGCGAAGACGCTTATACCGGTCGCTTCGCCTCAACCATACCCAAATTGGTCTCTTGATGCTCTCTCCTTCTTCATCTCGTCACCTCGTGCACACCATTTCCCTCCACGTCTACATAACACAAGCCGTGTACGCAAGTCAGGCTGTGCAGTTACTTGAATGCTTACGTCGTCATGGTCAGCTCCAAACACTTGGAGTGGCTTCGGAAAATGGCGCGTTCTCAGAGAACCCGAAGGTACCTTCAGCATTCCGGGACCTCATTTTATCTTCACCATTCCTTCATGCCCTTGACATCTGCATCGATCCAGAGGAAGGGACCATTGAATACTCCCACTTCCTTCAGCATTCACTGTGCCATCCTGCACTCCGCCAGTTTGGACTATCCGGTGTTCTTGAGACATTAAAGCATCTCAAATCCCTCGAGTTCCGCCCCAAACCGACCGAATTGCAAGTGGCTTTCGGTACGAGTCCAAATGATATCGCCAATTGGACTCCTATCATGGCTTTGACGTCGCTGTCGAAAGTGCAAGCGTTAACCGTTCGAAACATTGGATATTCAATTTCCACATTCAGGATGGTAGCCAATAATACGGTTACTAGATTGAACTTGGCCGTTACCGCTGGTACTTTTCGTTTTTCCATAAAAGCTATCTCCCTGATATTGAACCCGACGATTTTCCAGCGGATATGAGGGATCTACTACCTTCATTTTTACCTCAATTCACTCGACTTGCCCATCTTACCCTCGCTGGTCACCCTGATTATCGTGGCTTTACGTCCTTAGCTATGACTCAAGCCCTAAGCCCTCTGGTCAAGGATCCACTTGAGTCGTTTCAAATTTTCATTCCGACGGATTGGGTCGCAGTACGACGCCCTATATGGTGGGATAATTTCTCTCGTGCGGTCAAGGGTTCTAGTACACTCCGTCTGGTTAGGCTGTATTTTGCGGGATCAGTGCCACAGGACAAACACCGGAAATTGATCAGCCAAATGGTTTCCAAAAGCCTCAGTGTCGAAAATATTAGCATACTGGAGAAGGGTAAGGGCATACTATTTCTCGGTGCATTGCGACCTAATCTATTTTGAACAGCTAAGATCGCAGATATGTGGCCTCACGTCCTATTTCCCACACCACACTCCAAACCGTATGAAGTATCATCGAGAGCAATTCTGCGATTACCAATCATGACCAAAAATGGGCATGATGACCCATTAATTCCAAAAAAAAAATTAGATTATACCGAGTCCGCAAGTAAGGGGATATCCGTCTGAAGGCCACCGGCTTGCCCTAGGTCGAACAAGCTCACCATGAACCGTCACTTGCTCACCCGCCCGTCCGTCCGTCCCGCCCATCACAGAATAACAACAGCATTGTTGCCTATGAATCCGTTCCTTTACTCCCATCTGTATGGATTATGTCAGATGAGGGGCAGTCTTGTGGATCCTGAAGAGGCTCAGACTCCCCCCGTCCGACAACTCTTAAAGGGCAATGGCTTATAGTCCAAAGGAACGGGCCGAGTTTTGTCTCTGATAGCTAATATACATAATTAATACATGTTTTCATATGACTTCACAGGACTCTAACATCCATCTCAGACAGTCCATAATTTCCAAATCCAATCCTGATAATGACAAAATAAAGTACCGCTTGTCCAGTTCCTACCCTATGTATCTTCGCCACTTTTCTCGACTCTACCCTCCGGAGGAAATATTTTTCAAGAGCACAAACGCCCTTCTTGTTTTGTATCTCTGACCTAGTTCTCATCCGACTTGGGCACCTGTGAGTCGAGGGTAATCGACAACACTGAGACAGACAGAACAGGCCAAAAGTGTCTATATGAGCTCGAGGATATCCGAGGTAGATGGAAGTAGAGAGCAAGAAGGTAAGTACGGAAGCAGTCCGTCATCGAGGAGTAAGGATCATCCTTACAGCACCTCATTTCAAGTACGACCAGCGAAGGGATACCTTTCACTCCATTTGACCTTAATAAATACTCAGTCCTTCTCTGGTAGGACTGAGACATAGTCAAAGAAAGAGAATGACTTCACTGCTCAAGCTGTATGTCGGCTTACCTGATTGACCACAGCTTTGGTTTGTACCACCATCATGGCTGCAAGTATTCCTCTTGACATCCTCGACGAAGTCTCTCGTTATCTGAGCAAGACTGAATTTTCCATTATTTCACTTGTGCATAGCTCGATTTTGCCTTACATGCAAGGACGTTTATACCGATCGCTTCGCCTCAACCATCTCCAAATTGGTCTCATGATGCTTTCTCCTTCCTCGTCCCGTCACCTCGTGTACACGACGGAACTGCACATTGTTATTACCCGTGCAATTTACACAGATCAGACTGTGCAACTACTTGAATGCTTAGGTCGCCATGGCCAGCTCCGGACACTTGGCGTGCTTTCAAAACGTGGAGCATTTTCTGCAAATCGGAAGGTCCCTTCGGCATTCCAACGCCTGATTTCATCTTCACCATTCCTTTATGCACTCGACATTCACATTGACAAGAACGAAATGTCCTCTGTTTATAGCGAGTTCCTTCGGTATTCGCTCGACCATCCTGCACTTCGCCAAATGGGACTCTCTGTAGTCCCTAAAACGTTGCTGCACCTCATACCACTTCAAACCCGTCCCAAACCGACCGAAATTCTGGTCAATTTTAGTAGTGATCGAAGTGACAACAATAACTGGGTCAACATCATGACTTTGTTGGCGCTGTCGGAAGTGAAAGCGTTAACTCTCCGATATATGTGTTCACATCTCGCATTTAACATTGGGTCTATCAGTAAGACAACGGTTACGCGTTTGAATTTAGATGTGGTTTCAGGTACTTTTCTTCATGTTTATGCACCGTTGTTCTCCTTGTCCTGATCTCAGAGCATATCCAGCAGACCTTTCAAGTTTTTTGCCTTCCTTCGTACGCCAATTCACTCAACTTATTCATTTGTCACTCGCTTGCTACCTCGAACATCGTCGTTATATCCCCTTCGCCATAATTGATACCCTGGCCGAGTTAATTAACAATCCGCTTGAGTCGTTCGAAGTCTTCATACCGATACCATGGAAGAATCTACGGAACCGTCTGCCGCAGGGAGAATTTTCTAATACAGTCAGAAGTTCTCGTACACTCCGTCTTGTTAGGCTGTATTTTGCAGGTCGCCCATCAATACCACAGAGCACACGACAAGAGCTCGTCAAACAGATGGCTTCTGAAACCCTGCTTTTTGAGAATATTGGCATGATTGAGAATGGTAAGGAGATTAATTTTTTGGAGGGGTTATATTGTCAGCTCACGTACTTCGACTAGCTACGATGGCGGATATGTGGCCGAACTAGATCTTCTTAGCGTTTCAAGAGTTTGAGCTGCTCCTGTCCTTGTGGACGAAGTTCGTCCTATGTCGTGGAGTCTTCGACATGCCGAAGAGCATAAAATATTATTGCTTATATACTAAGTCGAAAGCTTCCGCTCACGACCAAACGGGGTGGGCGTAGCGAACAAGTGGCGTTTGGAGGCGCAACCCCCTGCTAGCCGGAGGAAGGCCGTGATGAGGAGCGGCGAAGCGAAGCGAAGGTGCCGTGGCGAAGACATGGGCTGTGTAAACTAATCTTGTTCAATAGATAGCTCAGTCTCTTCATATGTGAGGGCTCAACCAACCAATCATAGCTTTGATTCGTACCACCACCATGGCTCCAACTCTTCCTCTCGACATCCTATATGAAGTCTCAACTTATCTGAGCAAAAAGCAGCTTTGTACTATCGCTACTGTGCATCGCTCCATTTTGCCTTACATTCGAAAATGTTTATACCAGTACCTTCGCCTCAACCATGCCCAAATTGGTCTCATGATGCGGTCCCCTGTTGGATTTGCAAGCGGAGCAAGCTCACAATCGGAGTTTCGGGAGCTATTGCTCAATAGCTCATTGTTGCACGTTCCGCGCATTGTATTGATTTTTAGTATAAATATCGTAGTACACGTAGATTATTCTCTATTCGATTGCCTCGGTTCCCTTACAATAAGCCCGAGACAAGCGATTTCATAAGCGCACGAGCGGCTATTTCAACATCCCCCTCATCACTTCGTCACCTCCGGCATACCATTTCCCTTCACATTTATGTAGCAAGGAATCTTCACGCAGCTCAGATTGTGCTGCTACTTGGATGCTTAAGTCTTCATGGTCAGCTCCAAACACTTGGATTAGCTTCAGAACACGGCGCGTTCTCAGAGAACCCGAAGGTACCTTCAGCATTCCAGAGCCTTATTTCATCTTCGCCATTCCTTCAGGCTCTCGACATCTCCATTGACCCAGATGAAAAGACCTCCAAGTACTCCCATTTCCTGCGACGTTCACTCCGCCATCCTGCTCTTCGTCGGTTGGGACTCTCTGGTGTTTCTGGGACATTGAAGCATCTTAATTCGCTGGGATTTCACCCCAAACCAACCGAAATACAAGCAGCTTTCGGTACAAGCCAAAACACTATCACCGATTGGACCAATATCTTTGCTTTGACGTCTCTGTCGAAAGTGCAAACATTAACCGTTCGAAATATTGGGTATTCAATTTCCGCATTTAATGCTCTGGCCAATAACAGGGTTACTCGACTAAACCTGGCTGTGATCGCTGGTATTTATTCGTTTTCTGTAATAATATCTCCGTGATGCTGAACCCAAGGTATTTTTTCTAGTGGATAAGGAGGATACATTGCCTTCATTTTTGCGCCAATTCACTCAACTTACTCATCTCACACTCGCTTTTCATCCCGATGATAGTGGCTTTATACCCTTTGACATGATTCGGGTCCTATCCCATCTGGTCAAGGAACCACTCGAGTTATTTGAAGTCTACATTCCGACCAATTGGACTGCTGTACCCTACCGCCTCTGGTGGAATCAATTTTCTTGTGCAGCCAGGAGTTCTAGTACTCTTCGCCTTGTTAGGTTGTATTTCGCAGGGTATATGATGCTGAGGGAACAGCATAATTTGATTAGTCAGATGATTTCTACAAGCCTCAGTACCAAGAATATTAGCATAATCGAGAATGGTAAGGGCATCCCGTTTTCAGGATATTGCAACCTAATCTACTTTGATCAGCTACGATCGCAGATATGTGGTCTCAGGTCCTATTTCCCACACCGCGCTCCAAACCGTATGTAGTATCCCCGAAAAAGATTCTGCGACCAAATAAGGACGAAATTGAACGTAACAAACCGCAACTTCAACTTCCACGTTGTACTACTACTGCCAAACCGAGACGACTCAGGGGAAATGCTATGAAGAGGACCACCATTCCTGCCAATACAATTGAAGCTGAAGAACATCGAACTACTCTGATGAAAGTCCCAGATGCGACGAACAATGAACCTGAAAAACCACTCGGCCGGTTAGAGCTTTTTGCAAAACAATTCCAAGCTGAAAGATTCACTACGTAGCATCAAATACTTTTCAATCTCTTTCTCCATACCACGGTTTCTTTGTTTCTGCGCGTTTGCCCCATTTTTCCCTTATTCTTCGTATAAGCCAAATTTTGCTCCATTGTATACAATAATTATTAGTTTAAATCAAGATTTGAAACTAATTCCCAGCCCTCAGTACCCTCGACCTCAGAACCCCCTGAATTTTTAACTAGTGCCGCAACAAAAATATCCGTCTCCGAGTCCGTTTGTTTCATCGGGAGTGAAGTCATCGATTTCCATAGCTCAGGAAGGTAGTGGTCCTTCGCAGGTTCAATATTATCCCCGAATCTGAAATTGATCACGAAAATGGACATCTCTCCGTCGTCAAGCTCTCGACGAACGGTGATCTTAACCATATAATCGCTAAGGGAAGTGCTAGCGTGAAGTTCAGTCGCGCCCATCATTGCGAGGTTGTCGGAGAAACGTCTGAGTTGGCGTGCAATGCCATGAAAGAGGTCAGCATTTAAAATATGCGGGGAGTAACGCGTATGGAGATTGAATTGCGTGCATTTGGGGATATCGAGAAGATGAAGGAGGTTATGAAGGACATCTGCGTTCATGTGACCCAAATTGAGCTTTCGAAGTTCGGGAAGTCGATAAAGAGTCTGGGATGAGAAGCGAGGAGGAAGGCTGCCATCTTCAAGCACAAGCCGTTCTAACTTGGGCAAGTGTCCAAGCCATGCCCAATTTGAATTACGTGTCCACTGATCAAGGTGCCACAGTACAAGGTGAGTTAAAGTAGCGGGAAGCACCCGAACGTTGACCGCCGAGCGAGGGTTAAGGTCTCCTACCGCAAGAACTCGCAGTTGTCGGTGATGTTCAAAGAAATCTTTGAACGCCTGAGCGGTAGGCATGCGCCAATGTGGTAACGCTATGGATAAAGAAAATTCCTCCAAGTCAGGGAGCTTTGGGAATAGAAATGGAGATGCAATATGAATCGGACCCCACAAATGCATGGATAAAATTTTGCGTGTTCCTTTTAGGACTCGTCCAAGTCCAGCAGCCTGTCGTCCGCAAGGTTCTTCCCTGCATCCACAGGCGTTGACATCCTTCGCATGCAAAATATCAGGGCAATAGACACGAAGTGGTTCATCTCGCGACCACTCAAGCATGTGGATGCTGAGTGCCTCGTTCGTCCCTACCCAGAGAAAGTTCCACAATTCTGGAGAAGCGATTGAAACTGCTCTCCATAGGCTGCATGTGTGAAGGAGGGAAGGAATCCAGGCCATGGGATGATCACATTGGCGTCTAACTTCGTCCAATTCAAGCCAATGCGTTTGGTGGGATATCACCAGACTATGAAAAACAATGGCCAATATTTCGGGTGGAAGGGATGAAATTTCGACTAGATTAAGCGCTGGCGGTTTTCCACTCTCCAATGGTAAGAGATGTTCGCGCATGTTTCAGTACAGTGGATACCAGCTGTATAAGAATCAACTTTCCACAGCTTCGTTTCCACTGGAGCAGAGAACTTACTTACACCAAAGTACGACTCCTGACCTCAGATACCAGTTGTGTCCTGCCAGGTGAGAGCAGGGCAAGGGATGAAGCCGCCCCGGGGTTCTCAGTGTTTATGGCCGAGTCTGGAGATCCGCAGGAGAGCTGTGCGGAGCGCAAACTGTGAGCGCTGACTGCAGACGCAGTAGAAATTGAAGTCGTATTACTGCGTTGGGGGCTCGAAATTTGTGAAAATCAAGCCGTAGCCATGAACTAAACGTCCTTGTCTATGTATCCCGGAGCCACCACTGAGCGGTAATGCCGTGCGTGACGGTACGAAAATGAACAATGACTGCAGGGAAACTAGACGTGAAAGAAATTGAGATTTACACAGATTTTGATCCAGAAGGTTTGAGTTGATCAGCCAGGAATGTTGAAGGCAGGAGACAAGTGATGACTCGCGTGACCTGCACCAGGAGGAAACGGTCATGTCCTCCCTCAACACTCAAAGTTCATGGATTCTGTCTCCACGAATTCTGCTAAGAATCTCTGTATTTTCATGTTCGGTACTTTGGTTGCTTGTTATCCTAGGCCGAATTCCAGTAAGTTGACGTCATTCACCTTGTTTTCCGTTCTTGCGTCTGCTCAGTCCGAATGGTCAACCCCACGTCAATCTCAGTTCGCTGACAATCCTTTTATCTTCACCAATTCGTATTTCATGTACCACGGTGAAATTGTTTACCGTAGGTATTTACGGACGGAAAACGTGAAGCGCTTTGATTCCGTTTCCGGGACCAGAGTCGCCAGACGGGGCTTCTGCGGTTCAGCATCTGCACAAGCTGTACAGCTGTAGAGCCTGCTTTACTCTTGACTTCGTGCCCTCTGTCCGCCATGAGTGTGAGTCCTCACGATCAGGCAAACTATATGCGCCGACTGTTGGCCACAAACTCCTCCATATCCTCATCCCTCCCCATATTTGAGCGGTTACTTCCATTATTGGAAGCAAATAATGGAGCAGATGCCACGTGTCAATGGAGGGCAGGCAACGACGACGACTTGCGAAACTTGGTGCTGAACAACTTAAACTCGGACTTTCTCGAGGGCTTGAAAGTCTTCCTCCCACCTGGATATGCGCTGTTCTTCTCCTGCATCGAAAAAAACGACACTATAGTGGAGACTGTAACTATGTCGACACCGACCACACGAGTCGCATTCGACGTTCGACTACCCAATCAGCCCATTCGAATACCAACGGACCGCGATGCTATTGCGTCTGCTATTGGCGGCACTGAAGAAATGTTCTCTGAGATTTTCGCTGCAAAAGAGCCGTGTATTGTCAGCTGCGCAATGCAACTAGTTCAATTGGTGAGGGATTCTACATCTGTGATCCCTCTCTCATCCATCTCACTCACTTCCAACTTTCAAAAGGAAATGGATCAATCCTCCGACGCCGAACACAAGCGTCACTGCTTGCTATGGCTGAGGAAGCTAGCAAGATCGCAAGGCCGCCTTCCATCGTCCTTCTACTTGTCCAATCTCCAAAGTGACTGTGAGCAAATTGGAGGTGGCGGATACTCAGTGAGATAATACATGTACTCCTCAGTATAAAACTGAGTATATTTCTTAGGACGTCTTTATTGGGAAACAGGGGTCGCAACGAGTATGCTTGAAAGTACTTCGAATATTCCAAAGCGAAGGACACAAGCAGCGGGTGGTTAAGGTTTGTTCAATTCGGTATTTATCTCCGTTTTTTTCACATATATTTTACTAGGAGTTTTGCCATGAAGCTCTTGTTTGGCGACAGCTTCAACATCCGAACGTGCTGCCATTTTTAGGTCACGGAAACACTTTTCCCCAGGAAATTCTGTCTTGTATCACCCTTCATGAAGAATGGCAACATCATGTCCTTCATGGAAGGGAATCCATCGCATGGTCGTCTATCTTTTGTATGTTTTTTATATACAATTAATCGCCTCACCTCATCATGACATTTCTCGTGTAGGTTTTGGATATTGCAAATGGATTGAGCTACCTTCACTCCTTCTCTCCCCCGATCGTCCACGGTGATATTCGTGGCGTAAGCTAATCTGCCCTTCATTTCATCACCGCGGCATTCTCAAATGTTCCTTTTAGGCCAACATTCTTGTACAGGACAATTTGGCTTGCTGCCTTGCCGATTTTGGTCTCGCGCTGGTCTCAGATAGCCAGCCGTTGACTCCGACATCCTTCAATACCGCACCCAAAGGTTCTACCCGTTGGTGCGCACCAGAGGTATTCTCTCCAGAGACGTTCCCGAAAGCGCCTAAAGAAAAGCGAGATGTGTACTCCTTTGCTTGTACGGTCGTTGAGGTAAGCTTCCATCTTCTGGCTGAAGGACATCCAGAAAATTAACATTAATTTTGAGATATATACCGGCAAACCTCCGTTTGCTGAAATCCCAACCGACTATCGGGTCATGCATGAGATCCATGCAGGCAGGCGTCCACGCCAACCACCGCGTGGTTTGTTGCCCGTGGAGCTTTGGAATCTTGTTGAACGATGCTGGTCACAAGTGCCTTCTGAGAGATTATCGATGGGAGATGCGTGGCTCGACCTTAACCCCAAAAGTCAGGCGAAGAGCTATGGGCGAAGTCGTGCAGCTCAGACTTCCGCCCAGGCTTTCAGAAAACAGCGGTTTCGTTTGATGAGTGTATTTAGGCTTTTAGGCTCTTGCGGCAATCACAAATTTCGCGTGCTTTTTTTTTTTGATCTTCGATGACAGCTCAGGGTCTGCACTTCCGCCCTCTTAGCATCGAACTATGTGTGCTGACATAATCGGACGCTTGTCTTATCTATGCATCTGCAATCGGCTACGTACCTTTTGACATCGTAATCAGAAATTCTTCTTCCTAATATAATTTCAAATGGAAAGTATGTCGATATGATTTCATTTTACTCATCTCAGTGGGTCGGAGCCAGGCATGGCTCGCCGCCTTACATGGTGGACATAAGTTTTGTTATACCCTACATACCCTGGCAAGGTCGCTAGGGACGAACTTCGATATCCATCAAGAGCTTCCCACACACCAATGAGCATAAACTGGTACTCGAATTGACAGATGAAACCACCTAGAAATCCATTCTTATTGTAAAAGAGCTGAATAACATACGAGAAAGAGCGGATTTTTTTCAGCTCCTTTCCATCTGCTTGGAAAGGTTCGTTTCTCGAGGAGTGTTTTTCCATTTCTCTTTAGCTTTCGTATATGTCCTGTCTAGCTCCATAGTATTACATGATTACGAGTTTAATTTGAGACTAAATACTCTCGGTACCCTCATCCTCCCCAAACTCGCTGCTTTGTGAACTGGTGCAACAACGAAAATTTTTCTCTCCCAGCCTGTATGCTTTAATGGGAGTGAGGTCATTGATTTCCACAACTCAGGAAGGTAGTGGTCCTTCGCCGGTCGTCGAGTATCCCCAAACCCGAAATTGATAGCAAAAATCGACATCTCTCCTTCATCTAACTCCCGACAAACTGTGATCTTGACCATGTAGACATTGAGCGAGGTGCGAGCATGAAGCTCGGTCGCGTCCATCATTGCAAGGTTTAGGGAGAAACGTTTAAGCTGGCGTGCAATACCGAGGACGAGGTCTGGGCGCGGAGAATCTTGAAAATAGCGTGTATTGAGATTGAAATGTGTACATTTGGGGATATCGAGATGGTGGAGGAGATTATGCATAATTTCTGTGTCCATTTCGGCCAAATGGAGCTTCCGAAGTTCTGGAAGTCGAAACCGAGGCCGCAACGGAAAGCGAGGTGGATTGCTCCCATGTTCGAGTGAGAGTCGTTCTAGCTTGGGTAAGCTCTCAAGCCAAGCCCAATGTGAATATCCTGTCCACTGATCGACATGTCGTAGCACAAGGCGAGTCAAAGTTGCAGGAAGTACTCGAGGAGGTACTGCCAGCGTAAGAGGGTGAAGAGAGTCTAGTGCTAGAATCCGCAGGTTTCCGTGATGCGTCAAGAATTGTTCTAACGACTGAGCTTTATGCTTGCTGAAATTTGGCATATCGATACATAGGAATAGTTCCTCCAAGTCTGGCAGTTCTGGGAAGAGAAATGGAGATGAAGCATGGAACGGACCCCACAAATGCATGGATAGAATCTTGCGTGACGTTTGCAGGACTTGCCCTAGTGCAGAGGCCTGTTGTCCGCAAGGCCCATCGCTGGATGCACAGATGTTCTCATCTTTTACATGCGAGAGATTGGGACAATAGACACGGAGCGGTTCATCTCGTGACCATTCAAGCATTTGGACAGTGAAGGTTTCGCTCCGCCCGACCCAGAGAAAGTCCCACAATTCCGGAGACGCGATTGAGATAGCTCTCCATAAACTGCATGTGTGAAGGAGGGTGGGGATCCAGGTCATGGGGTGATCACATTGGCGGCGAACGTCGTCCAACTCGAGCGAGTGGGTTTGGTGGGATAGTACTAGACTGTGAAAGACGACAGCCAATATTTCTGCTGGAAGTGATGAAAGTTCGACTGGATTATGCGATGAGGATATCCCGCCATCTAGTGGTAAGAGATGTTCGTGCATGTTTGGCTACGATAGACTGCCGAATGCATGAGAATGAGCTTTCGATAGCCACATTCCACTAGGTCAGAGAACTTACTTGCATAAAAATACGATTCCTAATTTCCAATACTGTTTGTGACCCGCAAGATGAGAGCAGGGCAAAGGATGAAGTTCTCTTAGATCGTAAGTGTTTATCAGCGGATGTCGAGATCCGTTGGAGAGCTGTACGAAACACAAGCCGTGGGGGCGGACTGCAGGTGCAGTAAGACTGAAGCCTTAGTACTGCTTTAGAAACCTCGAAACTTGTATGAATCAAGCAGTAGCGAGCAAACGTTTGGTCTATGTGATAGGAAGCTACCACTGAGCACCGAAACCCTGCGTGGTGGCAATGACTGCCGTGAAAGAAATTGCGAGTTACAAGGAATTCGATTCAGAGGGATTCAGTTGATGATGATGAAGGCAAGAGACAAGTGATGACACGAGTAGGAACAAACCGCCACGTCCTCCCTTCACACTCAAAGTTGACGGACTCTGCTTCCACGAATTCTGAGAAAAATCCCCAGATTTTAATATTCGGCAGTCGGCTGCTTGTCATTCTACGCTGAATTTCAACAAGCTGACGTCGGCCTGCTTTTCGTTTTCGTGGCTGCTCAATCTGAAGGTTCAAACACACGTCAAGCACAGTTGGCTGACGATTATTTCGCCTTCTGGAATTCGTGTTTTATATTCAACAGTCAACTCCTGGCGGTGCTTATGTATGGGAAACGCGCAGCGCTTAGAGTCCGTCAAAAGGAGCAGAGACGCCAGTAAAGTACACGAGGCTTCTGCTGGTTCGGCGTCTGCACAAGCTGTATAGGTGTAAAGACTCTGCTTCGCTCTTGCCCCCACATCCTCTGCCTGCTATGAATGCGAGTCGCCACGAGCAAGCAAACGATTTGCGTAGACTTCTGGCTACGACCCCCTCTATATCTTCATCTCTCCCGATATTCGAGCGGTTGCTTCCAGTATTAGAAGCAAACGATGTAGCGGATGCCATGTGTCAATGGACGGCAGTCAACGACGACGAGTTGCGGAACTTGGTGCTTAACACCTTGAACTCAAATTTTCTCGAAGGCTTGAAGGCTTTCCTCCCACCAGATTTTGCGCTGCACTTTTCATGCAGGAAAAATGATAAAACTGTGCCGGATACCGTGGTTATTTTGACTCCTACGACTCGAGCCGCATTCGACGTTCGACGGCCCTCTGAGCCTATTCGATTACCGACAGACCTTGACGCAGTCGCGTGTGCTATTGATGGGACCGAAGACACCCTCACTCCAATTTTTGATGTAAAGGAGCCGTGTATTGTAAGTTGTGCGATGGAACTTATTCAGTGGGTATGTACATGATTCTTTGACTCATCATCTCGACTAACCCACTCACCTTTTGGGTAGGAGATGGACAAATCCTCTGACATTGATCGCAAACGCTACTGCTTGCGATGGCTAAGAAAGCTAGCACGATCACAAGGTCGTCTCCCATTGTCCTTCTATCTATCCAACCTGCAAAACGAACAAGAACAAATTGGAGGTGGTGGATTTTCGGTTAGAAACTGCACCACATATTTAACGAGAAGGCTAACAATATTATTTATAGGATGTCTTCGCGGGAAAACTTAGATCACAACGACTGTGTCTCAAAGTCCTTCGAATATATCAAAGTGAAGGACACAAGGAACGAGTGATCAAGGTTTGCTAAACTCAGACTCGATCTGTTTCTCTCTTTCTCTAATTCTTTTGGATAGGAATTTTGCAAAGAAGCACTTGTTTGGCGGCAACTCAGGCATCCCAATGTACTGCCATTTCTCGGCGTCACAGAAACGCTGTTCCCCAAAAGGTTCTGTTTGGTATCGCCCTTTATGAAGCACGGAAATGTTATGTCATTTTTGGAAACCAGACCAACACACAACCGCTTGCCCTGTGTATGTATTTTCTGCATGGGAGGTCATATTTCTTCGATGATATTCACTCTCATCTAGGTCCTGGATATTGCGAAGGGACTTGACTACCTCCATTCCTTCTCTCCCCCTATAGTCCACGGTGACGTTCGCGGTGTAAGTCGATTTATCGCTCTATCTATTCCGAGCTAGATTCTCAGGTATCTCTTCCAGGCCAACATCCTCGTACAGGACGATTTGTCATGTTGTCTTGCCGATTTCGGTCTCTCCCTCGTTGCAGATGGCCGGTTAACCACAACATCCTCCAATACTATGCGAAAAGGATCCCCTCGCTGGGGTGCGCCCGAGGTTTTTTTCCCTGAATCCTTCCCAGATGCGCCTAAGGAAAAACGAGATGTTTATGCGTTTGCTTGTACTATCATCGAGGTAAGCTTCTCTGATTGAATTCTTATAATTTATCACAGCTGAAAATCATCCAGCTGCATACGGGAATGCCTCCGTTTGCTAATATTTCAACCGACTTTCGAGTCATGCTTGAG
The DNA here is from genome assembly GCA_021399455.1 of Flagelloscypha sp. PMI_526. NCBI lineage: Eukaryota > Fungi > Basidiomycota > Agaricomycetes > Agaricales > Niaceae > Flagelloscypha > Flagelloscypha sp. PMI_526. Next base: position 118,370 of record JAJTUO010000062.1, read on the forward strand.
ATCCAAGAAGGCAGGCGGCCCGTTCGACCACCCGCTCATCTGTTACCCACAGATCTTTGGAATCTTGTTGACCGATGTTGGTCGCAAGAACCTTCTGAGCGATTGTCTATGAGAGAGGTGCGCTTTGACCTGAACCTCGTTGAGCGAGCAGATGCTCGTGTGCGACAGCTTGCTATTCAAATTTCCCCACGGCGTTTCGTTCCGAAACGGCACCATATTTGGGATGTAGCCATATATTTAAACCTTCTCGGCAATCACAAAGTTGCTGTGCTTTTTTTTTTTTCAATCACCGACTCTACAGCTGAGATAGTTATCGGTTAACCACAGCTGCTGCTGTACTTTTACGACCATATGTTAGTCTAACCCCTAACCCAGGGGTATGAACTGAACCTATTTACCATTTCCTAACCTAACCTATAACCAGAGGTCATAAACATTAAGTAAAACCTAACAGCAATAGCAAAAAATCTCTCAAAATAACGAAAAAAAAAATAGAGAGATCGGAACTCCGTATATTATTGTACAATAGTGTGCCAAAGCTCACTATGTCGGTCCCGAGACAGGGATATAGTCGCCACATAGGAGAAATGTACAACGTCATGTCGGAACCGCCTTCCTGAATCGCGTTTATGCAGAGTCACACTTGTGACATTTGGTTTTGCTCTCGAATCCCGCCGTTCCTTGTCACACCTTAGAAACTTACATAGTAGGGTACACATATATGAGATATTTATGATCCACTATATCACTTCACACCCCGTCCAAGGTCCATGGTCGTGTGTCACACCTTCCACTAACCGCTACAAACTCACCCCACGGTTCCCAGAGAGATAATCTCATCGATATCGCATTAAAAACTGACAAGACATCTACAGACATGGAATTTAACAAAATTCTACGAAGGAGATTGTAAACTGACTCGACGAGAGACCTGTAGAGCAAAAGCTTACCCATGGAGATGGATCCCTGTTGAAGTTGAGGGAACTTCGTCGTGTAATACCTAACCCTAACTTTGGCCAATGAACTTCAAACCTTGACTAAGTTCATACCTAAGCCCTAACCCCCGGTGAACATATGGTCGTAAAAGTACAGTATCGTCGCTTGTAGATAACTTCGTGCCCAGTACAATTTTGGAAAAGTCTATGTCACCGGAGTTAGGAGATTACTTATCCTCAAAAATGTTGAGCGAGCAAAGCAGACCAGCCGCCGATTCTAGCTAGTCTGCCTCGCCTCGTTGTCCTCACGTACGGGCAACGTGTTTCGTTAGATCCCTAGCGGGTTTATTTTTCCTTTCTTTTCCTTTCTCTTTTTCTCATTGTTTTCCTTACGATTCCTTTGTCTATCCCTTGTATTACTTATTGCTGATTTACATTTCCTTTTACCTCTTACAATTGCTATAGATTATTATAAAATAAGTGTTAGCTAGTCCTACGAAATCTAACAACATTGATTCCCCTTTCTTGTGCTGACAGCTTTTCTCACCCGTTCGACACAACTTGATCCCTCACTACGTTCCTCGGTATATTCTCCAAACAAAATACTAATGTGATTGTTTCCTTACATAATTGCGACGTTTCTTTGGTATAAGCAATCGTGAATTACACCGCATTGTCGTCTGTTTTTCACTGGTCCCGGTCGTTGCTCCAACAAAGTAAAGAACAATCCCTAGGAACCATGGAGTTACCTGGTTTTATGACTTCATCCTGTTTCCACAACTTGCACCTTTCTGTGGTCCTTGAATTTCGCTTGTATTTCTCTCCCGTAAGGCCCATGTAAACGTGCGCCAAGCACACATCCTAAATAAGTTAGGGTACTATGAGCTGACTATTCTTTTCCCATACCTGGCGTTTGATGAATGCCATATGATCAGGCTAAACTTCCGTACATGCCTTCTACTCGCGTTCAATCTCACTTGGAAGCTATGATTACAGCGCGCACTTGTTGCCTTCGTAAATTCAATATACCGAAAGGTACAGCTAAGCGGAGTATTTCCCCGTATTCTATAAGATATTAGAAAGGTGATGGCATAGTTTATTAAGCGAGGAAGCGCCCCTACAGAGTTGAGTAATTAGGACAAGGTAGAGCCTCTCACGATTCGCTTATCGGAGATAAGGCATTAAGCTCGGAAGCACTCGGCGGAGGCACGATACATTTCGTTTGGAGCGTAAAGGTTAAGCACAGCTAAAACAGGACACTTAATTAGGGTATAAAGAAGTGATCAAAAGCGGTACAAGGAAGCTTTGGCCCATAATATTGAACGAAAGTCAGGTAGGGTCGTCGAAACGCGTTTCATTGTACTAATTTACACAGTGTCTCTATCCCTGGTAAGCCGATGACGCTATGAATACTTACTTAGGGCTATGTAATGCCATGTACGGTGCAATGGATACCTATATACCTACTTATAGTGGAGGTACTGCCTTTAAGGCTGGATTTCCTATATAAACTATAGGAGAGAATCAAGAACCTTTTCCCCTATATCGACGATCCTCTTCCCAAGCCCTTACAGACGCATGTCTTACTCAGGAGAGTGGGCAGCGAATCAAAACTCACCCATGTAGCTTGGCTTTTTCATCTCTCTATCTACTTACTAAATACATTGTATTTGTAGCTTGTATTGTAGAGACACGATCAGCAACACCATCTCCATCCTCGCCAAAAATATTTCTGTCGTCCAATGTCACGGAGGATCCTGAGGGATTTCGGGATTATATTGCGGGCTGGTAGTGAGTGGTACGTAATGGTTGATCCCAACCACTGAAACACGTCCCCTCATCACAAACCGGGATGGTTGAACCATATACTTTGCGCTGGGGTATTATTTCTACCGGTAAATTCTTCATTGTGGTCGATAAGGTGAGCAGCTCATCCCGCTTATCATCCTATGATCAACTTCTGAAACGACCACGCTGTAGGACTTGCTCTTGGATCCGAAAACGTACATTTTGTATGATATTTAGGCAGAATGTAACCGATCTTCTGCACAAAGTCATCGCCGTTGGCTCTCGCAACATCCAAACAGCTCAAAAATCTATCGATGCTGTCTGCAGCGGTGATAAGACTATCAAAGCTTACGGAACTACCAAGAAGCGTACAATGACACCATACACACTGGCACCCCTCACACAAACCACTATTTGAATGCCCTTAATGCTATTAAATCTAAGAAACACGTCTTGTGCGAGAAACCAACTCCCAACTCTCAGTACCCCCGACGTCCGTCAAAACGGCCGAGTTGTCAACTGGTGCAGCAACAAAAATTTCTGTCTCCGAGTCTGTTTCTTCCATTGGGAGTGAAGTCATTGACTTCCATAGCTCAGGAAGGTAGTGCTCCTTCGCAGGCCGTCGATTATCCCCGAATCTGAAATTGATAGCAAAAATGGACATTTCTCCTTCGTCTAGCTCTCGGCGAACCGTAATCTTGACCATGTAATCGCTAAGCGAAGTGTGGGCGTGAAGTTCAGTCGCGCCCATCATCGCGAGGTTATCTGAGAAACGTTTAAGCTGGCGTGCAATACCGAGGAGGAGGTCCGTTCGCATAGTATATCGAGAATAGCGAGTGTGGAGGTTGAACTGAGTGCACTTGGGGATGTCGAGAAGGTGGAGGAGATTATGGAGGATTTCTGTGTCCATATGGCCCAGATGGATCTTCCGAAGTTCTGGAAGTCGAAATCGAGGCTGGGACGAAGGGGGAGGAGGCAGGCTCCCATTTTCGAGTAAGAGTCGTTCCAGCTTGGGTAAATTCTCAAGCCAAGCCCAATTTAAATGTAGTGTCCAATGGTCGAGATGTCGCAGCACGAGGCGGGTCAAAGTTACGGGAAATACTCGAACGGGTTTTGATAGCGTGCTGGAACTGAGCGATTCTACCGCGAGAACCTGCAGTTTTTCGTGATTCGTCAAAAAGCCTTCAAACGACTGAGTCGCAGGCATGCGCCATGCTGGCATATCCATTGATAGGACCAGCTACTCCAGGTCTGGGAGTTCTGGGAAGAGAAATGGGGATGAAGCATGTGTCGGACCCCACAAATGCATAGATAAGATCTTGCGTGACCTTTACAGGACCCGCCCTAGTGCAGTGGCCTGTTGTCCGCAAGGCTCATCGTCGGATGCACAAGTGTTCGCATCTTCTGCATGCGGAAGATCGGGAGAATAGATACGTAGCGGTTCATCTCGTGACCAATCTAGCATTTGGACGGTGAGTGCTTCGCTTTGCCCGACCCAAACAAAGTTCCACAATTCCGGGGATGCAATTGAGATGGCTCTCCATAGACTGCATGTGTGAAGGAGGGAAGGGATCCAAGTCATTGGATGATCGCATTGGCGGCGAACGTCATCCAATTCGAGCCAGTGAGTTTGGTGGGACAACACTAGACTGTGAAAGACGACAGACAATATTTCGGGTGGAAGTGTTGAAAGTTGGTCTGGATTAAGCGGGGATGATCTTGTGCTATCTAATGGTAAGATATGTTCGTGCATGTTTTGGTACACTGGACTAGGGAATGCATGAGAATGAGGTTTCCATAGCTACATTTCCACTAGAGCAGAGCATTTACTTGAACCGAAATACGATTTTTGACCCTTAGTACCGGTTTCGACCTGTAAGGTGATAGCTGGGCAAGGGATTAAGTTCCTTTGGATCCTTCAGTGTTTATGGGCAGGTGTCTGGGGATCCGCAAGAGAGCTGTGCGGAGGGCAAGCCGCGGGCGCTGGCTGAAGACGCAGCAAAATATAAGCCTTACTGCGTTGGAAACTTTGATACTGGCAAAAATAAAGCCGTAGCCACGACCTAAATGTCCTCGTCAATGTCGCCAGAGGCCACCACCGAGCACCGAAGTTTTGCGTGACGGCACGAGAATGAGGAATAACTGCCTGGAAACTCAATGTGAAAGAGATTGAGATTTACAAGGACTTTGGTCCAGAAGGTCTGAGTTGATCAGCCAGTGACGTTGAAGGCGAGAAGCAAGTGATGGCTCGCGTGACCAGCACCAGGAGCAAACGGTCATGTTCTCCTTCAACACTCAAAGTTCACGAACTCTGTTTCCACGAATTCTGCAAAGGATCTCCAAAATTTCATTCTCGGCAGCCGGTTGCTTGTCTTTCTGGTCGAATTCCAGCAGCCTGACGTCATTCGCCTTCCCTTTTTTTCGTTCTCGTGTCTGCTCAGTCTGAAAGGACAACCACAGGTCAAGCACACTTCATACGATCTTTTCGTCTTCTAGAATTCGTATTTTAAGTCCCGCAGTCAACTTCTTTGCTGTAAGGTATTTGGGGAAGCGAAAGCGCAAGGCGCTTCGATTCCGTTTCCGGGACAAGAGACGCCAGACGGGGCCTCTGCACAAGCTGTAGAGCTGTAGAGCCTGCTTTACTCTTGACTTCACACCCTCTGTCCGCCATGACTGCCAATCCTCGAGAGCAGGGAAACCAGTTGCGCACGCTGTTGGCTACGAACGCCTCCATATCCTCTTCTCTCCCCATATTCGAGCGGTTACTTCCATTATTGGAAGCAAACGACGCAACGGATGCTACCTGTTCATGGACAGAAGTCAACGATGACGACTTGCGAAACTTGGTGCTTGGCACCTTGGACCCAGTCTTTCTCGATGGCTTGAAGGCTTTGCTCCCAGCAGGATTTGCGCTACACTTCTCTTGCAGCGAGAAAGAAGAAACCATGGTGGAAGCCGTGGTCATCTTGACGCCTACAACTCCAGTCGCATTTGACGTTCGATTGCCTTCCCGGACGATTAGAATACCGACAGACCTAGACGCCGTTGCATGTGCTATTGATGAGACGGAAGATACCCTCGCTCCGATTTTTGCTGCGAAAGAGCCGTGCATGATCAGTTGCGCAATGGAACTCGTTCAATGGGTATGTCTTCGACATTTACAATTGTCCCTTCAACTCTCCCGCTCACTTTCGGAAGGAAATGGACAATTCCACTTACACTGATTGCAAAACCTACTGCTTAAGATGGTTGAGAAAGCTAGCAAGATCACAAGGCCGTCTCCCGTTGTCCTTCTATTTGTCCAACCTACAGATTGAACCAGAGCAAATTGGAGGCGGCGGATTTTCGGTTAGAGACTGCGACGCATATTTAATGGGAAACACTAACTAAATAATTCTAGGATGTCTTCGCTGGACAACTTGGTTCACAACGAGTGTGTCTGAAAGTCCTTCGAATATATCAAAGTGAAGGACACAAGGAACGGGTGATCAAGGTTTGCTGAACTCGAGCTCAACCTGTATCTTTCTTCCTCTAATCACCTCGGCTAGGAATTCTGTAAAGAAGCGCTTGTTTGGCGGCAACTGAAGCATCCCAACGTGCTGCCATTTCTCGGCGTTACAGAAACACTGTTCCCCAGAAAGTTTTGTCTGGTATCGCCGTTTATGAAGCACGGAAATGTCATGTCATTTTTGGAAACCAACCCAACCCACAGCCGTCTGTCTTTTGTATGTATTTCCCTCCTGAGACAAGATATTTCTTCTATAACATTCGCTTTCATATAGGTCCTGGATATCGCGAAGGGACTCGACTACCTCCACTCCTTCTCTCCCCCTATAGTTCACGGCGACATTCGCGGTGTAAGTCTATATATCGCTCTATCTATTTCGGACTCGATTCTCAGGTATTTCTTCCAGGCTAACATCCTCGTACAAGACGATTCGTCATGTTGCCTTGCCGATTTTGGTCTCTCCCTCGTTGCAGATGGCCTGTTAACCTCGACATCCTCAAATACTACCCGAAAAGGATGCCCTCGCTGGGGTGCGCCCGAGGTTTTTTTCCCTGAATCCTTCCCAGACGCGCCTAAAGAAAAACGAGATGTTTACGCGTTTGCTTGTACTATAATCGAAGTAAGTTTCCCTGCTTGAATTCTTAAAATTTATCACAGCTGCAACTCATCCAGATGCATACGGGAAAACCTCCGTTTGCTCACATTCCAACCGACTTTCGGGTCATGCTTGAGATCCAAGAAGGCAGGCGGCCTCTTCAACCACCCAATCATCTGTTACCCACAGATCTTTGGAATCTTGTTGACAAATGTTGGTCACAAGAACCTCCTGAGCGATTGGCAATGCGTGAGGTACGCTTTGAGTTGAACTTTGTCGAGCGAGCAGATGCTCGGATGCAACGTCTTGCGATTCAAATTGCACCACGGCGTTTTGGAACGAAACGGCACCAATTTTGGAATGTAGCCATATGTTTAAACGTTCTCGGCAATCATAAAGCTGTTGTGCTTTTTTTTTTTTTTTAATCACCGATGCACAACCTTAGCGGTAACCAGCAACCGGGGTGATCTAGTGTCCCGGACGGGCATATCGGTGCTTTCCTTTTTGGATCGTAATATCACCAGGGCCATTAAGGTTCTTAGTATCTACATATAGGATTCAAAAAGGATAACTCAAGACGAATCCTGAGAAATCATGGATTTACCTAGTTTAATGGCTCCATCCACTTGCATTACTTACAGCTTTCTTTGGACCTTGAATTTCCCTTGTATTCATCTACTGTCATGCCAATGTAAGTGCGTGCCTACCACACATCCTACAATAGGCCGGGCTCCTATGAGCCAGCTTCTTTTCCCATTCCTGACATTAGAAATGACTGACATGATCACTGGCTGGTCAAGCAATTGCGGCTCGCCTTCGTCTGTACGGATAATCGTGATGCCATAATGCTTGCATTGATCATGGGGTGGTTGCGCCTAGGATATGTAACAAAAGAATGAACTAACATCCTACAAAAGATAGAGGGCATTTTGGACCTTCTGAGCGAGATGCCAAACTTTATGAATGGTTAACAGCCGCTCCTAGCCTGGATTTCAAGGTCAGTTAAGGCTAAAGTTGTATATTTCTCTTTCTTCTGCGTCACTTGGAAGCAATTTCATATGTATCTATGTTACTAACAATATCTACGATCTTTGAGTGTAACGGAGAATCATTCGGAAATTCGGGATTATGTTGCGGGCCGATCGTTTAGCGGCACTTGAAGGTTTGATCCCAACCACCCCTCGTCACAAACCAACATGGCTGAACCATATACTTTGCGCTGGGGTATTATTTCTACTGGTAAAATCTCCACTGTGGTCGTTAAGGTGAGCAGCTTGTCCCGCACATCATCCCATGTTCAGCTACTTAAACGACTTTCGCCATAGGATTTGCTCTTGGATCCCAAAACGTACGCCATTCTCAAAATTGTATGCAAAACCCACATTTATTAAAATCTCTAGGCGAAATGTAACCGATCTTTTACACAAAGTCATCGCAGTTGGCTCTCGCAACACCCAAACAGCTCAAAAATTCATCGATGATGTCTGCAATGGTGATAAGACTATCAAAGCTTACGGAACCTATGAAGAAGTTTACAATGACGCCTCCATTGACGCCATATACATTGGCACCCCTCATACATACCACTATTTGAATGCCCTCGATGCTATCAAAGCTAAGAAACACGTCTTGTGCGAGAAACCTGTGACAACAAACGCAGCAGAATTGAAGGCGTTGGTGAAAGCTGCGAAAGAGAATGGTGTATTCTTCATGGAGGCAATGTGGACACGGTTCCAGCCATTGACATTGGAGTTAAAAAAGTTTGTTTTGGATAATGAGAAGGAGCTTGGGAAGATCGTCCTCTTGCATGCGGATTTGTCTGGGGATTTTGATATCGCAAGTGAGTTGACCCCTCACTTTTCCCCTTTCCTCTGTCGATTTCACATGCTTATTTTCGACATCATCTTTCTTAGACTTGCCGAGGAAAGGTCATCGCATGATGGACCCCGAGCTTGGAGGTGGGAGTCTCTTGGACTTAGGACCATACCCACTCATATGGGCTCTCCTATTTCTCTATGAACATCCTGCTAATAAGTCCGCTCCTCCGTCTCAAATCGCGGGTACTATGGTGCTCACACCGGACACTGGCGTTGATATCACAACCTCCTGGTCCATCACCTTCCCTGCTATTCCGGCTCAGGCGCAACTTAGTACGTCAATGAACCTCAATCGGCACGAAGATGGTGTTGTTGTTCGGTTCGAGAAGGCAGTGATCAACATCTCTCCGGATATTTACTGTCCAAAGAGTTATACAGTGAAATATTACGAGAAGGGGAAGAAGGAACCTGTGAAAGAGGTGACTAAAAGGTTCGAATATGTTGGTGGTGGATGGCATTGGCAGCTGGACGAAGTTGCGAGGTCGGTGAGAGATGGAAAGCTCGAGAGTGATCTGTGGGGTCATGACAAATCTCTTGTTGAGATGCAGATTTTCGACGAGGTAACATTATTTTGTCTTGTCCGGTGAGCCATTGTTGATGTTGACACCCCTTTGTTAGCTTCGGAAGCAGGGAGGATATGTTTTTCCCCCAGGCGTCGAGAAGGTCACCGAGTAATCTGGTGGAGCGTCCTCGTCTCATATTTTGCCCCCCCACTGAATCAAATTGAGTCCTTGATACTGCAATTTATAGGATTCTGACGCCACTTTTCATCCTCTCCTATACCATAAAATGCCCTCTTTTACCCTTGGAGGTAGCCGGCGGGATCGTCGCTGCTATCACTGATTGATCAGAGCACGTCTCCGAAAGGGATTGGCGGGAAAATGATGCCAAGCAGCATTCTCCTGCTTCTTCTCGACGACTTCGGACAGTCTTTCCGGGACTACTCTATTCTTGTCTTTCCATTAGACTTTCATTTTAGTGCCTTCCTCTTTTAAGTACATCTTGCACATGCGAGAGTTCATTTTAGTGGTGGGAATATTGCACTACTCAGATAGAATGTAAGTCCGATCAACAGAAGACCAGGTGGAAAATGTCAGATTTATGCCTCAGACCTCCACAACAAAATTTCGCAACAGACAGTCCTCGTGCAGAACGAATGGTTGAAAGGCAGTTGGCCACCTCTCAGGGTAAACAGATCTGGAGAGTCTCCACAAGTCCGGACTGTTGTGTCTGGTCCCTTCCAACAACCAAAAGAGTGTCGTGTGGGTGCCCGAAAGACATTATGACAAACGCCACTAGGTGATTTGGGCATGCCCGCTGCAACTTGCCCCGCTTTACATGCTAAATAGATGACCATCATCTGCCAGCTGCAAAGTGGCTCGGCACTCGGGGAGGCGTTTCTTGTTGGTAGTTTACTAGGCAACGACGAAAGGAGCAATGGCGTCGTATATAACAGAAGTCCTTGCTGAACATGATGGAAGCTCTTTTCGCCCTCCCCGCCTTTTTCTTCCATTATCAGTTCTTGAGAACTTTTTTGGAGGCTGGCCCCTCACCCCTTTTCCCTTCGCCCTTCGTGTTTTTGTTTCGACTTTTTAGCACCAAAGAGACAGGAAGACGGACGCCACCAAATCTTCCGGCTTATTGACACTTTTGCCTAAATCGGCTAAAAGGTAGGTATCCATGGCAGGCTGCTTGTTTGAAATCTTCCGTACTAATGAACTCCAATTCATTTCATTTAAAAGGTTCGATCCAAAGGGAGTCTTTTGATAAGTTCTCTTTCTCTTTTTTCCCCCTTTCGTCTTCCTCTCGCGTTCGTCTCGTTATTTGGTGGGCTTCTTTTCTTTCTTCGCCACCATTCATAACTTGATGGGGCTCTTATTACTAGGACTGTCTTTTGAAAACAATGGAAAAGAAATTCCTTCTTCCCATCGTTATCCCCGCCGTGTTCTTGGGCCTGGGCCTGTTCATGTACCTTGCACAACGTGTTGCAGGATGGATGTTAGCTAGAGACGCGAAGAAGGCTCGGGATACTCTCGGTGTTGCTGAGCTCGGTAAGTTACCCTTTTCCTCATCGTAGGTTCCCTGCAATCTAACGAAGTCATACAGGCCAAGCTAACCCCGTTCCTGTCTCCCTCACAAGGAACGCATTCACCTCCCCCAAATACGAGAATTATGGCATTTCGGTTCCCCCCACAACTTACTCCCCTTCCTCGAGGAAGCCTCACTACGCACCCCATACGTCTTCGCCCGTTCGAACTCACCGACCAAGTGATTCTGGTTCACTCGTGCTTCCTCCGAACGCTCTGAACATGCATAACAAGAACATGGATAGTCGAAGTACTTTGGATCTTGATGGTCTTGTCCATCCTCCTCCTGGTTTCAGTCGCTGACAGCTGTAATATCCTCTTGCAGAGTAGGGGCTTGTGGTTTATCAAATGCTTTTTAATCTCTCTCTCTCCTCACGTTCTTTCCGACTTCGAATCTTTTTTTTGGCCCATATGAGAATTCTTACATTACGCTACGACTGACTAGTACCTCTTACGTCCCCCTCACTTTAAACACCCATCGTTGGCATTTTCACTTCTTCACCCATCTTGTACCACCATTGACGATTGATCACCTCGTTCTCGTTTTCCATTTGTAATACATACATTCTTAGCTTTGTGACGTACGTACAGACACTTGACATACTTCAACGAGAAAAAAACATATCAAAAGGAGCTTCTTCCTTCCCATGTCCACGACCTAAGGGTAGTCAAGGAGAGAGGATAAGGATAATCTGAAGTTGAAGTTTTGAAGGTGACTGGCCGAGACTTCCGGACATATCTGTACCCCCGAGCCAGACTCGGACTCGGACGCGCACGTGCTGGAATAGACGTTTATCCGTTCATTTCAAACCATTTCGTCCGAGCATCAACTGCTTCCTTTCTCACGTTCCTTTTGGGATCATCTAGACTTTTCCCTGTAGAATTCTTTGTATTAGCTCTCAAGATGGGAAATAAAATCAAGAAGAGGTGGTACTTACCTAGCTGTCGGATTACATTTCCTCTCAACGGATGCAACACCGGGTATTCAATGACATCGGGTAGACAACCCAACAATTTCAACGACGCCATTCGAACATCCTTTCAAAAAAAAAATCCCATTGGTCAGGTCCCAGTTGCGAGGCACGAAGAGAACAAAAGTGTACATACCGGATGAGAACCTTCTTCCGTAGTGAGTCTCGCATTTTTGAGCATGGTATTGACAAGGCTCGACGCATGTTCAGAGATAATCTTCTTGATGACACCCCCTCCCCCTGCTCCTGGTTCCTGTCCCTCTTCCGATTTGATAGCAGATGTGAGAGTTTCAATAACGTTGCTTCGGATTATAGGGTCCGGCAGTGATAATGAGAGGAGTAAGAGAGGCATCAACTAAAGCCGAAAAAAGGGGAATGAGGATGCGGGGAAATGAAAACCAAAAATGGGAAGAAAGCTCACACTGCCAATTTCCCCAACATAAACGCTCCTTGGCGTAGAAGTGATCAACGAGGTCAAGGCGACCAGGTACGTAACTTGAGTTCCGTCCTCCTTATTTCCTGATACCAACCTCCATATTAGCAAGGTTGTTAGAGAGAGGGAAATAAGACATACCAGTCTTCGCACCCTTAACAATCCTCCCTAAAACACTCACAACGAACCTCTGAGCCCAAAGACCTTTCACTACACACCCATTCTCCTTGGTCAAGGTTGCTTCTCCATCCTTGTTTGCCAAGAACCCAAAGACTTTGCCCACTTCCCACCGGAACTCCTTCGACGACGAAGAGTCTAGAAGAACGAAAAGCTTCTCGACGAGCTCTGTTGAGAGTGCGTGTGACCGGATTAAAAGAGATTTCGTAATCCAAGCAAAGATAGATAACGCTGCTTGTTGATTTGGACTTGATGTGGGGTTGGAGAGGTAAGTTGTAGAGAATGTAGTCTTGAATTCCTCAAGAAAAGGTGCCAAGTCTGTGAAAGAGTCAGTATTCTTGTTTCTTCAAAGGTCAAGCCAGCAGCGAACCATCCGAATATTTGTTCGAAATGTCACCTAGAATTTTCCACGCGCTCTGGCGTTGGATGGAATTATCCGCTTGGTTCATACCCCAGTCTAATAGAGTCGACGCGTACGACGAAAGATTCGGAACTGGTATTGCCACCTAGAATGAAACTTGATTAGTGTGAAAAATAGGAGTGATTGAGGTGCCAAACGTACCTCTCTTCGCAAAGGGACAATAGAGGCAGTAAAGAGAAGAACTGTATTCCTTTGTGCGGATGTTGACCCCTAACGACACCAATAACGTTAGTATAAACGAGGTTTCACATCCAAATGAACGCCTACAGTAGCGAAGGGACTAAACCCATCTCCAACAACACACTCCTTCTCAACAACCTTCTCCGTTTTCCCCTCTAAAAACGCCTCGAACAACGATGCGATAAATATCTGCTGCTTCCTACAAACCAATGGTCAAATTTATACCCCAAATCATCTTTTCTCAGCAACAGAAAGAGGACTCACACAACACTCAAAGTCCGAACAATACACTCCACAATCTCAGCACCCACAACAATCAACCTCGGATCACAAAATGGTTGATAACCTCCATCATCACTCTCGCTACTCGTGGCAGTGGGAAGCATTGATGACTTCAAAAATAATCCCAACAACCGAGGAACGAACTTCTCGACATACTTCTCCATTTCTGCTCCTCTTTCACTTCCCACAGTAGCACCACGTGCGATGAAGCCCTTGAAGAGCGTCTTCAAAATCGAATGCGCATACGCAGCTTCGACCTCCCCACCTGCAGTCACCTGGATGACTTCCAGCTTGGCAATTAGGCGAATGACGAAAGGTTCGAATAAGATAGAAGAGGATGCGCAGATGGTTTTGAGTGTATCAAGCGTTTTCCATGTTTTGGATCTTTCAGTTGGTGTTTGCGATGTGAGGGGTGGAGAAGGTAGGGATGTGAATAAGGGTGGGAGAATTTGAGTTTCAATGTGGTTGCATGTGGAGGTGGATATTGAGGAGAGGGTTGTTAGCAGGAATAGCAGGTCGTCCCTGAGGGTTGAAAAATGAGACTTGGGTTGGGGAACGGGAATGGAAGGGACGTACCGGTATTCATCGTCATCCTCTTCCCCACCACCTTCCTGCATAACTTCATTACAACAATGAACAACAAATCCAATTTCTTCGTTCGTTAATAAACCTGACAACCCGGGTCCAACGAGGACTTTCAGTCCCTTCAACGCTGCGACTCGAGCATTGGGTATCTTCAGTCCAGTAGTGAGACACCCCAAAAGCTCGTCTTTGTACTCGGAAAGTTGCTCTGAAGACGAAGGAGAAGAGGAAGATAAGGCCGTTAAGAACTCGACGAGAAGACTCAAAGTCGAGCCTCGGGTAGGAGCCTCTTCAGGTTTGGTGAAGAGTTTGAGGAGATGTGAAATTGTTTGAGATGTTGTAAAATTGGAAACAGTCGCTACCAAAGACACGGGTCATCAGCTTAAATGCTGAAGAGGGGCGGGGGGCGGTGACGTACGTGTTGAGGAGATAAAAGCACACAGGACTTTCATTGCAGGTTTAGCCTGACTCTTCTCTGGCTCTTTAAGAATGGTAATACATTCTTCGCACGCGTCGCGAGCTAAACCTTCCATCTCTGTTTTCGTGGTAGTCTCGTCCCCGTCCTGATCCATGGAATCCTCATCGTTCTGCGAGTAAATTGTCCGAATGAGAACTTGCGTGGTTTGAAGAGCGAGGTTTTCAGTTTGTGGATCTGTAGGCTGGAATATCTGATCATCAATAGACATTAGCAGCCCGAAACTCAGCAGGTCAAAATTTCTTACCTCCAATTTAACAGTCCCCCAAATTTTCTTTCCCCAACTCCTACACAAAGCGGCACCATAAACTGGCAAACAAACACTCATCGTCTCTAATACATCTCTCTTCGCCACAGGTCCACCGGCTAACAGTTTCTCCAAAAACACAGGCATAGCTAGGGGTCCGAATTCTGGTAATGCAGAGAGAACAGCGCGTAGAGATGTTTGGAGAGATGCGGTTGAGATGTTGTAAGGATCGTTCGGAGGCGGTCGGTAAGTTATTGGAAAGTAGCAGAATGTTATGTTGAATAGCGACTGGGGGATATCAGTTGTTTTGGCATGTTAGAAAAAAGAGAAAGTACTTCAATCCATTTTGAAACCTCGAATTCTATCAGGATGACTCGGGCTAATGCGAAAGCGATTGTGAGGTTTCGTGGATCCTTTTCTCCTTCAGCCCATGTGGCGTATGACCCTACGAATTCCGAACCCAAAGCCTTGAGAGCTGTTGAGAATACATATGAGATGACGGTGTTTACAATGAGAAGAAGAGAAAAGGACGACACCTTCTCGATGATTCGCAAGAAGCCTGTCCATGATCTTCCAAGCTACGAGTCGTTCACTTTGAACCAAAGACTTCATTTGAACGTGTTCGAATAACCTGTTTCGATGAGGATGTATGATACAAAATGGGTAACGCGTTTTAGCTTACTTATGAGCTACTTTGACTGCATCCTCAGATTGACAAGCCGAAGCGGAGACCAAAGGTAAGAGTCCCTTGAGTGCGAGAACCAGCGTTGCATAATCGTCTAATTTAGAGCACATGAATTCAATCAGGACATGAACTTGAATCAATCGTGAGCCGATGGTAAAGGAAATGTGGAATGCTAATGTTGGCGTACTGGATTGACGGTTCAACTTCTCTGGAGGACATTCTTCGAGGACGAGAGAAAGGATTTGGACGCCTGTACAGGCTCATTAGACGACAACGACAATGTATCAACGAAATGATTCTGTACCCTTTTTACGAGGCTCTTCTTGTTCAGATGTGAGATACTCTCCAAGAACTTTGATAAAGGTCAACCAAGTGGTCCGCTTAGCCACAATGTCTAGTTGAAATCAGCCAACTTCCCACCAGAGAAAAGGACTATCATATACCTGATACAAGTTCTGTAATGTTTTCTGCAGATTCCGTAGCCATCCATGTCGTCACAACGCGTTGAGTGTGTTCCATGATCAAACCAAAACAATTTGGGAAGAGAGAAGGGAAAGAAGAGCGCCGATAGCTTCCGAGCGCGACTTTGCCTTTTGCCTCTGCCCTTCTACAAGTCCAACTGCCACTGTCTCTCTCTCTTCTCTCCTCCGACATTCACTTGTCGCCAGTTTATGTTGCACTTTGTTCAACGTTCAACAAGGCTCGCTCCCCAAACCTTCGTTGGTTCTTCCTCCCGCCAATTCTCCACAACCGTTCCTCACCGAAAATGGTGGAACATCGTTAGTCGTTATCAAAACCGAGTTCGTGACGTTACGCGTGTACCCGGCGACAAATGGCAGTACAATCCGGACCCGTTCTCTGGAAAAGTCACGTCTCAGCAAGAGTCCTATCCTACCGTAACAGCCGACCAACTCAGGTCGTATACTGAACCGCCGAGAGAAGTCAAGATGCTCGTCAGGGACTGGATTGAAGATTCGTTATACAATCCCAACTACGGGTACTTCTCGCGTCAGGCGACGATTTATACGTCTGGTGATGAACTGGGCATTATCGACTTCGCGAAGATGAGAAGCGCAGCGCAATTCCAAGATACCGTGTCTAGGAGGTATCTAGCTCAATATGGTGAGGATGGAGTAGAGGGACCAGGGAGGCAAATGTGGCATACACCAACTGAGTTGTTTCGGGTGAGGTCATTTTACGTTCCCCTCCGGCAAGGTGCTAACTCCTTTGCAGCCATTCTATGGCCAGGCAATTGCAAAATGTCTCGTCTCAGAATATCTCCTCAAATACTTTCCTTACGAAGATTTGGTCATTTACGAAATTGGTGCTGGAAATGGCTCGCTTGCCATCGACATCCTCGACTACCTAAAACTCGAGTACCCCGACGTGTATGAGCGCACGCAGTACCATATCATTGAAGCTAGTGCCAAACTGGTCGAAATTCAAAGAGCCAAGTTGGTTCCTCGTCACCCTTTGGTGACTCTGAACTACAAGAGCGTATTTGACTGGGACAAACGGCAGGCTGCTCCTTGCTACTTCCTCGCTCTCGAAGTCATCGTGAGTCTCTCTTTCTCCTTCCCGCACTCTGCTTACTCTCCCTCAGGATAACTTTGCTCACGACCAAATTGCTTATTCATATTCTAACCTCCAGCCCTACCAGGCTCTCGTCACAGTCTCAAAAGACTATGACCTAGACACCATCTATCAACCCACAACAGACCCACTCATCCAACACCTTCTCAACCTCCGACACCAGCTTGGCCAACGCCCACCCTACCCTCGCCTCTTCGAAAATAGCACCATAAGAAACCTCTACAAGGCAGTTCCCTTTAACGCAAACCTCACCCCTCCCGAATTCATCCCCACCAGACTCCTCAGCCTCCTCCTAACCCTCCGAACCTACTTCCCCCGCCACCGCTTACTCCTCAGCGACTTCTCCTCCCTCCCCGACACAGTCCCAGGCACTGCAACACCCATCTCACCCGTAGTCCAAACTCGAGTCCAAGGTCGAACTGTAACTACCGAATCATACCTGGTTCAACCGGGTTGGTTCGATATATTCTTTCCGACTGATTTTGAAGGGTTGAGAGAGATGTATGAGATGATTTTGAGGAGTCCGTTGGGGTCTGTTGAAGCTCCGCTTGTGGCTAGGTCGAATTATTGGGCGCCGTCGAGGTTGGGTGAGGATTTTTTCTTTCCTAGGTCTGGGTCCTCGGGTTCTTCTAGTTGTGGAGGAGGAGCGGCAGAGAAGGGTGGGAGGAGGCAGCCTGTACTTGGAACTGTGAGTGCTACAGGTTTGGGTATTGGTGTTGGAGAGAGGAAGAGTGGGGTTTGGAGTCATAAGGAGTTTGTGGAGATGTATGGGGATGTTGATAAGACGGTTTGTAGGAATGGGGAGAATCCTATGGTCGACTTTTATAATAATGTGAAAGTGTTGTTTTAAGGTATTCAAGGGAATTACAATCAGACACTATTTTCTTCCCCAACGCATATGTGATAGTTTTAACTCGTTAGCAGACTAGACTTCGCGGATTTTTGGAGTATTGGGTGATTGGAAACTTGTCTTCTTCGCACCGTTTGAGCTAGTCTGCCCTCTTATGAGTCTGAACGACAGTTGGGAGATTGAACGAATGATTTCTGCAAACGTGGCGTGGAAAAAACTAAGACCACAGAAATTTGGAGAATGGGTCGCGTGTACCATTTATATCTTCCCTAGCGTCAATAAAGCATTCAGGTCCACAAAATATTAAATACAGCGGGATTGAACCTCAACATGGGCACGAAGGTAGGAATATCAGAACCCATGGAACTGGTGCCCTCAGCAAACTATAGTATGTACTCCAATCCACTCCTTTGCTATCCTTGAAGGAATTGCATAGTTCACTCAAAGAGGTGACATCAATACTCAAATTGAATGACACGAAAAATGTCATCGTATGCTCACAAAGAAGGGTCAGGTTCAAAACCAAACTCCCCTGTTATCATGGCCTCAAAACATCCTTTTTCCCGCTTTCCATCGTACCCTCGACTTCTATATCTCTTGTCTCCGCAATATATTCCATTTCGTTTGATAATACCTTCCCTACTATTCAACACTCATAGGTCGTTCTTTAATGACTAAGAACACAATTATAGGGATACGGAATAATTGATCTGTGCACTCATTTGGGACTAGCAGTCATGTTTTTTTTTCTGTAGGATATATAATACTATACGAACTTCCAAAAATACATGGGGACGAATGTAAAGTGGTTTTTATACATTATTACTTATTGATGAGGTTCCACGAGGTGGCCTCTTCATTTAGGCGTTTGGCACATTGGATTCCTTATAGGGCTAAGGGTTACGCCTCACTTTGATCGGTCAGGTCAAAAAAAAAAAAGGCACGATACGATGATTGCCGAAATACATTGATCGCCGAAATATGCGATCTCGTAAAGGTTGTAAGGTAGAATTTCTGCGTCGACACCGAATCTGAGAGCCAGCAGGACGGTTATAGGTACTGGTGAGAAAGATTATAACAGCGTTTATTGACATCCGATCGGAAGGTGCATGAGACCAACACCGCTCAATCATAGTAAACAGCTCCGGAGGGAGTAGACGCCCAGGCGGTGGAAGTGGTCGTCTGGCTTCATAGATTTCGAGCATAACTTGATACTCAGTAGCGATGTGAGCAAATGGTGGTTTGCCCGTATACATCTGGCGTAGTCTGAGCATATACAGAATCTTTAATTGCAATTGAAAAAAAAAAGGCTGACCTCCAGGACTGTGCAGGCGAATGCGTAAATGTCCCGCTTCTCTTGTGCGGCACTGGGGAACGAGCTGGGAGAGAAGACTTCTGGTGCACACCAACGAATGGAACCCTTTGGAGCCGTGCCCGAGGAGGTAGTTAATGGTTGGCTTTCAGAAACAAGTGCAAGGCCAAAATCTGCTAGGCAGCACGTCAAGTTCTCTTGTACAAGAACGTTAGACTAGAAGAAAATCTGAATGAATTCTGATAATCGACGGCCTGGAAACATACACATCGGATGTCGCCATGAATGATTGGTGGTGTGAAGGTGTGGAGGTAGTTGAGTCCATTCACAATGTCAAGAACCTGAAGAAAATAGAGCGGTCTGAATGAGAGATCTCCCCACTCCCCCACAAACAGAACACGTACGAAGGATAGTCGATCATGCGAAGGGTTGGCCGTAAGGTACGATAGCACATTACCATGCTTCATATATGGTGAGACGAGACAGAATCTTCCTCGGAAGAGTGTTTCGGTTACCCCAAGAAAAGGCAGAACATTTGGATGTTGGAGCTGTCTCCAGACGAGAGTTTCATGACAAAACTCCTGGTAGCAGCAGTTAGAACGAATATGGGGAAACCAGAACAGACCTCGCTAACCTTCAAAACCCGTTGTCTCCTTTCGGTACCTTGAAATATTCGAAGAACTTTGAAACATACTGGTTTCGCGCCAAATATACCGGTATATATCCTGCAGTGTTATTAGTTTCATGTAGATTCCAAGTGATTGTTCATTTCTCACTGAATACCCGCCACCGTCAATCTATTCCAACTCGACTTGGAGATTTCCCAAGTAGAAAGACGATGGAAGTCGACCTGACCGTCGCGCAAGTTTTCTGAGCCACCTTAAACATAAATACCTGTCTCTGGGATCAGAAGAATGATCCATTTCCTATTAAAAGCGACGAGTTGAGCTGAGCCTACGGGAGCTAAGGAATCGGTACGTACCCACTGGACTAGTTCCATTCCACAGCTGATGACATGAGGGTCTTTCCCCGCGAAAATGGCGGTGAGTGACTCTTCTGTGCCATCAATGGCATACCTAGCTACATCTCGGTCTGTAGGTATTCGGACTGGTCGACTGGGGTCTCGAACATCGAAAGCGACTTGGGTTTTGGGAGTTAAAATGACCACAGCTTCCACAGCCGTTTCGTCGCGGTTGCAAGAGAGGTGGAGAGCAAAATCGGTTGGGAGGGAGGCCTTCAAACGCCCTAGAAAGCCTGGGTCCAACGAACGAAGAATCCAATCGCGCAGTTCCACATCGACGTTTGGGTATCTCGCATATGTGGCCTCTGCGGATTTGTATGTCTCGAATTCTTGTAATAAACGTTCAAATGGTGCATGTGAAAGGCCAGGCGACGAATGGCTAGCCAAAACTTCGCGTTGCACTTGCTCTCCAGGCTGAAGACTCTGACTCATGGTAGGCAGAGTACGTGGAGGGAAATGGGAACGAAAGAGATGTACAGCTCAACAGCTTTCGTCAAGATTCATTCCGCATGGGCATCGTGTTGGCCTCGTGTACTAACAACCTGGCGTCTTTTCAGCGTCAAAATAACAAGTTGAAATGAAATGAATATTCCTTCAAAATAAAGCACAAAAGTGGATTGAATTCTGCTCAAGTTTTTGAAGACCGTCACAAAGATCAACGAGTTGTATGTGTTCCATGATCAAACAAAGAATTTGGGATGAGGGAGGAGTAGGAGGTGCTGATAGCTTCCGAGCATAATCTACTTTGCCTTCTGCTTTCCCCTTTAGGTCTTTCAAAGTGGTTGCACGGCCTGACTCTCTTTTCCTTTCGACATTTACCTATAGCGAGTTTATGTTTCATCTTGTTCAACGTACAACAAGGCTCGCTCCCAAAACCTTCGCGAATTCGTCTCCTCACGACCGATCTTCGCCGAATTCGTGGAACATCGTTGGTCGTTATCAAAACCGAGTTCGTGACATTACGCGGGTACCGGGAGACAAATGGCAGTACAATCGGAACCCTTTCTCCGGAAAGGTCACGCCAAAACGGGAATCCTATCCCACCGTAACAGCAGACCACCTCAGGTCGAGCTGAACCTCCGAGGGGAGTCAAGATGCTCGTCAGGAATGGATTGAAGATTCATTATACCATCGGAATTATGGCTGTTTCTCGCGTCAGGCGACGATTTACACGTCGGGTGATGAGTTGAGTATTATCGACGTTGTGAAGAAGAGACGTGCAGCGCAGTTTCAGGATCCTGTATTGAGAAGGTCTCTTGTACAGGATGGAGAAGATGCCGTCAAGGGACCAGAGCAGACAAATGTGGCATACGCCAACTGAGTTGTTTCGCGTGAGTACCTTTACGTTCTTCTCCGGCAGCGTGCTAACTTCTTTGTGCAGCCTTTTTATGACCAGGCAATTGCGAAATGTCTCGCCTCCGAATACCTGCTCAAATACCTTCTGTACGAAGACTTAGTCATTCACGAAATCGGTACTGGAAATGGCTCGCCTGCCATCGACATCCTCGACTCAAACTCGAGTACCCAGACGCGTACGACCGCACGCAGTACCATATCATTGAAGCTAGTTCTAAACTGGTTGAAATACAACGAGCCAAGTTGCTTCCTCGTCACCCTTTGGTCACTCTGGACTACAAGAGCGCGCTTGACTGGGACAGAATCAGGTTCCCCCATGTTATTTCCTCGCACGGGAAGTCATCGTGAGTCTCTCATTCGTACTATTCGCAACCCTCTGACTTTTCTTCAGGATAACTTCGCCCACGACCAAATTATCCGTTCATATTCGAACCTCTAGTCCTACCAAGCTCTCGTTACGGTCTCCAAAGACTACGACCTCGACACCATCCACGAAACTATCACTGACCCACCCATCCGACGCCTTCTGAATCTTCGCCTCCAACTCGGCCCGTGCCCTCTGTACTTCCGCCTCTTCGAAAACAGTACCATGAGAAACCTCTACAATGCAGTTCTTTTCAGTGCAAACCTCACCCCTCCCAAATTCATACCAACCAGTCTCCTCAGTCTCATCCTAACCCTCCGAACCTACTTCCCTCGACACGCTTTGCTCCTAGGCGACTTCTCTCTCCCCGACATAGTCCTCGGCACAGCAACACCCATCTCACCTGTAGTCCAAACTCGAGTTCATGGTAGAACTGTAACTACCGAATCATACCTGGTTCAACCGGGTTGAGAGAGATGTATGAGATGATTTTGAGGAGTCCGCTGGGGTCTGTTGAAGCTCCGCTTGTGGCTAGGTCGAATTATTGGGCGCCGTCGAGGGTGGGAGACGATTTTTTCTTCCAGCGATCTGGTTCTTCAGGTGCTAGCTGTGGAGTAGGGGCAGCAGAGAAGGGGGGCAGGAGGCAACCGGTACTTGGAACTGTGAGTGCTACGGGATTGGGTATTGGTGTTGGAGAGAGGAAGAGTGGGGTTTGGAGTCATGAGGAGTTTGTGGAGATGTACGGGGATGTTGACCAGACGGTTTGTAGGAATGGGGAGATTTCGATGGTTGATTTTTATAAAAATGTAAAGCTTTTGTTTTGAAGTTGATATTTTTAGTATAAATATAGTATTGTTAAAACAGCAAATTTCAGCACTCGTTACACGGTGCTAGAGGGACTGAGGGGCTAAATATTCACATCACGTGGATGTCGAGTCATATGCTGGGGATATAAAAAAAAAAGCACAGCAGTTATGTGATTGCCGGCGACATTGAAACAAAGTATTACACTATCAAAAGGAGAAGATTTATCACTCCTAAAATGAAATGATGCTAACGAGGTAACCTGTGGAAGGTGAGAACTGGTATGTTGACGAAGCTTGGTTTCTGCTGGCCATTCCAGGTCGAACTTGAACCACACTTCATTCATGGACATCCGCTCAGAAGGGTCTTGAGACCAACAGAGTTCAACAAGATTCCAAAGATTGGCCGGCAGCAGGCTGGGGGGAGGCTGAGGTGGTCGTCTACCCTCATGGATCTCCAACATGACTTCGTAGTCAGTGGCAATTTGGGCGAAAGGCGGTTTGCCCAGATACACCTGTAAAGTCGCTGAGCTTTCGTATTTCTGTAGAAATCAGAAAATTTTCGCTAACCTCAACAATGGTGCACGCGAAGGCGAAAACATCTCGCTTCTCTCTGGGTGCGTCAGGGAATCTTTTTGGAGAAAACACTTCAGGCGCACTCCAGCGTATCGATCCTTTCGGCGCAGTGTCCGAGGATGTCGTAGTCAATGGTTGGCTATCAGAGACCATCGCTAGACCAAAGTCAGCGATGCAGCAAGTCAGATCGTCTTGAACTAGAACATTGGACTGAGGAAACAATTAGCCTCGTAATAATGGGTTGATGGTAATTATACTCACCCCACGGAGATCACCGTGGACTATTGGAGGAGAGAAAGAGTGCAAATAATCCAGTCCATTCGCAATATCCATAACCTAAATACGTACATTTTATTCAACGAAGGCCATCTCTCGGCAACATAATATACATACCACCGCCAGACGGTCATGCGAAGGGTTAGCTTCCAGATATGAAATGACATTGCCGTTTTTCATAAATGGTGATACCAGACTAAACTTCCCTGGAAAGAGCGTTTCTGTGACGCCCAGAAAACGTAGCACGTTTGGATGCCGAAGTTGTCTCCAGACAAGCGTTTCATGGCAGAATCGCTGATCAAAGCAATTAGGAAAGGCACGACAGGCTGAACTAGACATACTTTCACAACGCGCTTCTTATGACCATTGCTTTGAAATATTCGAAGGACTTTTAGGCATACTTGCTCCTCGCCCAATCTCCCAATAAAAATATCCTATTAAGTCATCAGTACTCGCCACATAAGTCTCGTTAAATTGGCACCGAATATCCACCACCTCCAATCTGCCCAGATTCAATTCTGAGATTATCCAAGTATAGGGACAACGGAAGACGACCTTGAGATCTTGCCAGCTTTCTCAGCCATCGAAAGCAGTAATGTTTGCGATCAATGTCGGATGTGTGGTCCAGTTCCTTAAGAAAGTAAGCCGGTGATTGCTCCAGAGAGTGGAAAAAATACATACCCATTGGACGAGTTCCATTGCGCAGCTGACAATGCATGGTTCCTTCGCAGCAAACATCGGGGAGACGAATTCCTCTGTACCACTGAGGGCATGTGCGACAGCATCAAGATCTGTAGGGACTTGAGCTGGTCGACTGGGTGCTCGAACATCGAATGCGACCGCAGTCTTGGGGGTCAAGATGACTACAGTCTCCACAATACTTTCGTCCTTGTTGCAGCATGAAAACCTCAACGCAAACCCGGGTGGGAGGAACGCATTTAATTGCCTGAGAGCTACTGGATTCAACGAATGAAGGACTAAATTGCGAAAGTCCTCGTCCATGTTTGGGTGGTATTCATATGTGGTATCTACAGATTTGTAGTTCTCTAGCGCTTGCAGCACATGCTCGAAGGGGCGTGGGGATGAGGAAGAGGCAGGAAGAGTTGCGAAAAGTTCGCGCAAATGGTCGGCTTGGCTGTGACGATTGGGTTGCATTTCTGGCAGCGGCCGTGGGTGCAAGCAGAAAGGAAGGACATGTACAGCTTAACAGCTTTGGAAATGTGGCCCGTCCGCTTTAGCCTCGTATAACGCTACAGCACCTTTTTGGGCTGTTGACATTTTTGGCGCTGCGCTTATAACGAAGAAGGAGCTCTATCTCCTAAGGGTGTACATTATATTATTTGGCAGTCAGAAATGAGGAGGGTTAGGGGAAAGGATTGCAAAGTTACCAGACGATCGACTACTACTTGAAGCAATTACCCTCGGGCAAGCAGTGCTTAAGCTAGCAAAAGACGTCTCCCACAAAGTAGGAGTAAAGTCGCGTAAAGGCTTCCTGAAATCATACGTATGGCCAATTTCTTAGCATCGTCTTCCGTATTTTCAACAACTTCGATAAAGAGCCGAAAGAGCCTGTTTGAACCTCCATTGGCTTCATAAATCGAAACAGACAGTCCTTCCGGGACGCGTCGATTTCACCAGGAGTTTCAAATTGTTGGGGATGAAAATTGGGGAAAGCGTGGTGTGGGTTGTGGTTCATTCTATAATCTGACTTGGTTTCTCCCTTGGTTCACTTTCGCTCCGACATTGATCGGAATAATCTCAGTAAATGAGAAAGGTAATGCTTAGTGGCCAATTATCTGTCTTTATCACTTCAGGCAGTTTTGGTTCCTCTGGGTTAACCTCAGGCTGACCTCGTGTTGATCTCCTTGAGTTCGATGAGGTCATCTTCTTTCACTCAACCACAATGTCAACTATTCAGACTTTTGAACCTATTCGCCCTCCTTCACTAGATGAATTGTATGCTGTTGCAAACAAACTTTACTTTATTTTCTTCTCATCTGCTGTCTCCAGAACGCTTGAACCTGTTTCGGAACTCGGCGATCTGGTTGTGCAAGGCCATACTAGTATCGATATCCAAGCGATCCATAGCTTCAAGACTTCCAACCCCCGTCTCGACGGTCATTGCACTTCTTGGATACACTGTCTTCCAAGCGAGTTGCTGGGCATCATCATGCTGTTTGCGTGTAACGTGAGTGAACGGAATGACTTTGGCTTTATCGTTGCTAGTGTTTGCGCTACTTGGCGTCACGTTGCGGTTACAAATCCATTGCTATGGTCCCGAATTGTCTTCTTACCTGAACACATTCATCGTGACGATGAGGAGAGAGTCCTCCCGTTTACCACTAGAATGGAAATGCTCAGGACAAAACTGGACCGTTCCCGCGACGCTTTGGTCCATGTTGATCTTCAAAGTTTGAAGCAAAAGATAATCAATCTCCCGCAGTCTTCCTGCTACTCTCCTCCGTCGCTCAGTTAGACAGTCTGGTTTTGAATGCCGAGTTCCTTGACAGTTATTACTTCGAACCGGAATCAGGTTTTGGGATTACATGGCATTCACTCAGATCTATCACAATTCAAGGCACAATTCATCCGAGCCCGACAAATGCCTTCTTTCTCGACTCCCCGCGGCTTACACATGTCTCTCTATGCCACGGAGTCCATCATATCCAACTTCCATGGTCTCAAATCCAACACTTTGAGCTACGCAGAGAAACGGGCCTTTCCAAAGCTTCTTCCCTCATCTGCCCTTACATGACTTCCTTCACATGTCGTTCGCTCACATCCAGAAACAACTCAGGTAGAAATTCTCCCATCAGCTTCCCAATGAGTGTGAAGACCGTAAGACTCCATCCTAGAAGCATGAATTTGGAGTACCTGACGTTTCCGGGTATGGAGACATTGGAATTGGACTGTCCGTGGGTACAACCACATCAGTTGTTGGACAAGAACTTTCTCCAAGGTCCAAGCCGGTCTACTGAAGTTTCTACATTAAGGGAGTTGGTGTTTACGGCATGGGAATTTCCTCGAGGCACGTTGCTGAAATTTCTTCTCATTATACCCAACCTTGAAGTGCTGAGTATCTCTGGAGACGCTCGGTACAACGACTCGTTCACTGATGCTCTCGCTCGACTTTCAAGCGAGGACGCCTCATTGATGGTGGCTCCAAAGCTCAGAAAGTTCATAGTCAGATATCATCAGGCAAATGCGTTGAACTTGGATAGGCTGGTTCGTTTTGTCAAACAGCGATGCCTACCCGAAGGAGGTAGGCTTGAGTATCTTGAGTTGATTTTCAAGAATACAAGGTTTGTGAATGATATATATGTTATTGGAGAAGAGAGGAAGCAAGACTTGAGACGATTAGCGCGGCCATTAGAAGGCTTCACAGTTTTGGTACAGTAAGCTCCTTTGCCTACCAAAGAACATGATATTATCACTGTGTCAATATGAAGGCTGGATACGTACTTCAATTTGCTATTCACTAGGTTGAGTGTACTCAACAGTTTACATAAAGTCAATGTATGCCGAGTTGGTCTGTCCCCCAGTGGGCGGGGTACTGACTTGCATTTTCAAAGCGGGCGCGCTTCGCACCTATGAACGGCCTTGAGAGCTCCGCCCCGAAGTGATCCAAAATTAGCATACCCGCACTTGGCTTCATTGGAAATCAATAAGTAATGGACCTTTTGATTTTCTATCAATGCTTCTCTCAAGTGTTTGCCAAGCTTCCTATTGACACCACGTCCTGCGAACCGTCTTCTTCTCCTGCGCACTCGGACCGATCACGGGAAAATCCCGAACTTTGACCACAAAGAACTCTCTTTCCACAAGGGCGACAGCCAGTCAAACCATCGGGACCGTTTGGGTACTCTGTATTGATTACCGACACGATGAGATAAACGTACATAATAAGAATTCCATTCCAAATTGCCTCAAACAGCTCTACCACGGAAGTATTTTATCAAGGTGATATTCTCTCTCTCTGCAATAATCTAATAGATTGTGTCTCTAGAAAGTGGGTAAAGAGAGCCTATCAAAAGGACAAACGGACCGACGTTTCTAGTGTCATCTGACGCAAACACCCCGTGCTAGGATTTGGCTCGAAAGAGACTAAAAAGAGTGCGCAACATGGACAGACTTCCCCGAGGTCATTCGTTTATAAACGCGCCCACGTTGTCATATGGGCGATATCGGTTTCGACCTGCATGCTCGCTCAGTTGACTGCGTGGTTAACGTCTCTGAGACCTAAATGTGCGAACGGTCGTACCCATCCAAGGCACAAAGAAGCTTAAACAGCATTTCGTACTTCGAAACCAATCCACGACTTTTGCCGATAGCTTCAATAAAAGGCAGCTGATGAGTATTAGGTTCTCCTTCAAGTTGCCCTCTCAAAATGTGGTCAGCTTTCGCCCTCGTCCAGGCAATTAGCTTGGCCAGTGCTGCGATTCTCCCCAGGGACGTCTCACCATGGTCGCCTTTAGAGAGATCCGCCTTGCACAAGCGATATTCGAGCGGATGTGGTACATCGGGCTCTCTTTCTTGCAGTAGCAGTGCCTCGGGGACTTGTTGCTTTGAGGCTCCTGGAGGATTACTAGTCCAACCTGTGAGGGACGATCAGGCCGCTTTGGTTTCCCCTGGCTGATCTGAGCGTTCTAGCAATTTTGGGACTACGATCCAACAACTGGCCCAACTGATTCATGGACCATCCATGGATTATGGCCGGACAACTGTGCGTTATCTTATATTTGAATTAATTCATTTCGACTGAGTATTGAATGCATGCTTTTAGGTGACGGAACATATGAGGAGAGCTGGTGCGTAATCTATCGTGCTCATAATTGTCCTTCGTTGCCTCATGCACATCATGTTGTTACAGCGACTCTTCAAGAGCATACACCGGCATTGGAACTGTATTTCACCTTCCAATTCTGTCATGCATGTGGTTTTGATTTTCTTGCCACGTTAGCTTCTTACTGCTCAAGGTTACTCATCGACATTAACCTATATGAACACGTATTGGAAGAATAACGCAGGAAGTGAGACATATTGCAGTTTTGTCATTGTTCTTTATCTTGACAAGTTTCCTAGCTGACGAATCGTTGTGGGAGCACGAGTGGGCCAAGCACGGTCTGTCTGTCAGCCCAAACCGTCGAATACTCAACTTAACAGATCTCGTTGCAATGATTTAGGCACATGTTTGTCCACTCTTGAGACCAGTTGTCTACCGTCAGGGACTGCAGCAAAGGCTGAGGTATTCCTGAATCCTTGAGTCAAATTCATAGACTAATGTGAATATGTGCAGGCCGTCGCTTACTTCAATACCGCTGTGGCTCTCCACAAATCCCTTCCAACGTATACATGGCTTAAGAATGCGGGCATTGTACCGTCCTCCACCGCGACCTATACGCTCTCTGCCTTTACGGCTGCGATTAAAGCGGGATCAGGCGTATGTCATCACGCTTGCTCACTGACTGCGATACTAATCGAATTCCGTGCAGGTTACCCCGGCTGTAGACTGTACGAGCGGTGCCCTCAATCAGATATATTATTACTATCATCTCCGTGGCTCAGTTGGTACGTCTGTTTTCATTGAGAGACTTAGGATATTATTGATGTCAATATTTATAGTTGATGGTGCTTGGACTCTTATTAGTACGTCGACCTCGTGTCTTGAAATGATAGAGAATTTGATTTTTTTAGATGCTCCTTCTGCTGGTACCTGCGGAAGTAGCTTCAAGTATCCTCCCAAGGATGGCGATGTAGGCTCTCCATACATGCTCTTTTGCTTTTTCGGCTAAACTGACATGTTATAGTCCGGTGGAGGAGGTGACGGCTCCCTCCCAACGAAAGCCCACATCACAGGTACAGTCGGTGGTCTTTTGACTGCAGGTACATGGTCCACACAAACACTTGCCACGATGACCCTCAGCGGTACTGTTTCCGGATTCACAATGACGTCGTCGAAAGGATCGTGTGGTGTTTCATCCAATGTTCTAGTTTGCGGAACGGGTGTGTCTTCTACTTTCACTGCCGTAAGTTCACTGCGTTCCTTGCTCATCAGTATTTTCTGACAAATCGTTATACAGGTTACCTCTGGAAGCTCGCTTTTGCTTGCATACAGCGGTGTTACCTCGTGGACTACCACAGGAACTCCATCGGGTACAACTGTTTACAGCTTGACTCTGGGCACTTCTCTTGCGGTTGACACCACGCTCACCATTGTCTCCACTTAAATATTCAAACTTGTACAACTAAAAATGTGAGAATCTAAGGTGTATTTTACTTGGGATCTTGACCTATAGGCTGACCTTGGAAAATTTTATTCGTGTCCATCCACACCATTCTCATATGCCTTGGTCCAAACCGTCCCTCAAACATCTGACCGACTCGAAATCAATGCCGATATTCTTCGCGCAACTGAACGCTCTAGGAAAGGCGCCAATTTTCGAGACTCACATTCTTTTATTATCCTCTGAAAATAACGTCAATGGATCAGGAGCCGGATGGAGGAGCTGCGAACGTTGTGACCCGGAATACTGACGCCCCATACGAACTAGTTCGTATTCGCTGGTGAGCCTTTGCTATAACAAATTTCTCAAGTGGGAATATGTATTAAATAGTTGTAACAAGTGGGGGCGGCTTTTTTTCAAGTACACGAATTACAAGACACGCCAGATTCCCCCCCTCCGTGCGCATGGAATTCATAACAATGAAACTTACTAGTCATAAAATGACTAAATTTACCCCCTCAAGGTTTGAGCCAGACGCAGCACGACTCGTATTGTAAGTCCTCTCAAGGAAATTGGCCTGGAAGTGGTACGCACTATCGGGGTTGATCAGTCGTCAATCCAGGATAAGAGAGAAAATACATACGCAAGCTTCAATTTGTGTCGGTTTTGTGGGCTCTTTACAATTGACAAGCCGTGAGACTGGTGCGCAGGTGTACCTTGTATTCAGAAGATTAGCGGAAAGTACTAATTTTGAAACTGAGCACTTACTCTTTTCCAAGAAGATTATGAATCGCATTTATAGTGATTGGAGGCGAAGAACATCCGAGAGTAGCACCAGCTTCGAATGTATCTGTGCACACATTTGTAACAAACTGGCCATCCGAAACGCGACAATCTGAGTCAATGATAATATCTAAGGCGAAGGAGCACATTAACTTTCACGACGAGAGGGAATCTGAATGATACGCACAAGCGTCCTTCCCGTCTCGAACGTCCGGTTTACCAGGGAAATGTCCGATCGCCATTGCGTGATCACCTTCACAAAATGGCTAGAGAGAAAAGGATGAGTGAATTCAAGTGGAATAGCTTTGACTGACTTACTTCAGTGGCTGGGGGACTGGGTGGCTCTGGCGTTGGCTCCGGTATCGGATCCACCCGCTTGATAATCTGCGGGTTGAAATCTTCATACATGGGCATGGTCCCCAGGACTCCGTCTTGACGACAGTCTAGGCATTCAAAGTCTTGAGACACATCCGTGATGGTCAACTGAGGAAGCATCAATGTGGATACGAGCGCATACTGCATCTCGTCGATACCGTTGGGCCAGTAGTCCTCTTGAGAAGGGGTAAGTCAATCAAGTACTACAGAAGGAGGAAGAGGAATACTGACGACCGACAAAAGAAGATAGAGGTCCTTCGATCCAATCATTTTCCCGCTGTATGGGGGCAACGGGCATCCCAGGACCTTTCCAATTATCACGGACGAACTATCCCGGAGGAGTTAGAGGAAGAGGTGGAAAGAGCGGCTTTGGTATCATACCCCTTGCCATTCAGCATCGCCTTTTGTAAATCTCTTCACGCGTACATTAGCTGGAGGCTTCCAATCGTACGTTGCAACGGCGCATTGAGTGATTCCGTGTCGTTCCCGTTGTTCCGAGGATAACCTATGCTCACACCAAATATCTGCGTCGTCCCTGTCTGCGTGAAAGGTGAATAAAGGGACTCAATGGATAAATATTGAGACTTACCCGACCAAAAATAAAGAACGGGGGACCCGTCAGCGTTGTAGTCGCCAAAGCTGCTCGATGTAAAGACAGGTTGTTTTCCAAGCTGCTGCCTGGTTGAAGCAAGCTCTTCCGAATTCGATATTCCTCGAAATAGAGTCATAGGATCCTCCGTAGAAGGGTTCTTGCTCAAATCCGGATTCCCAAGTGGAAATGCCTGGCGATGGTCGAGGAGAGGCACGGCCTCGGTATGCAAAGGAGCGCCAAAAAGAAGAAGAATGCTAGACCAGAGCATCTTGGTAACAGAGAAAGAGAATGAAAAGAATGGGGGAATTGACCGCAATGGGAACCTTATATATAAACTGAAGTTCCACTGGAAGTTGCATGATGGATCGACGGGGCTATGCTGAAGTGCATATAGAACGCCAAGCTAACACCAAGAACAACAAGTTCACCTCCGAGTTCTAACATGGGAACAAGAGGGCCGCGGGGCACCTAATACACGAGTAAGTGCCAAGTTCAGGATGGTAAATATCGCAACCAAATAAATACTGTGCATAATAGTCGATATAAGAACTACGGCGATCGTTTGGGATCACCGATAGCCAGAAATGTGTTTTCCAGGGCCCCGTTTGATATGGTGTCTTGGCGTGGACGGAAGCCAAGGGGCTCAGATTAGTTGAGACAGATGCTGCGGAGTATGCGATTGTGAATTGGGATGAACGCGGTGCAAAAAGATATGCAAGTGAGATGGATGGAGCATGGTGTAGCCTTTCAGCATCATGGATAACAAGATTTGTTAAGAAACGATGGTTGGCCAGCCAGGTCATGAGCAGTCGGGAAGGTAGTCCTCGCGGTCATGGCAACATGGAAGTCCGGGTGTGAGATTCTCTCGCTTTACTTTCATACTCGCCATGTAGCAGGATGCTTAACCCGCCAGGGTCAGACAGGCCTGCTTAGCTACAATCGTCTCCTGGTTCGACTATCTCGTAAGTTTGACCGTGCCAACATAGCGTGGCCCTTGCTTTTAAACTGCAAATATTTTCTTATTAGCACTAACATTGCTTAATCATATGGCAGAACTGACAATACCGTTGGGTTTTAGGCTGCATCGTTGCAGGGAATAGAAATTGCTGGAGAGTACTTTGTTGGGACTACTGTTTTTCTTGCTTCTTCTGAGAGGTCATTGAATCTTGATACAAGGCGTAGCTTTGTATTTTTTATCTAGTACATCGCCAGCACAAAAAAAAATGAGCTTGGAAATCAGCGAAATTGTATGTGATAACCTAATCACCCATCATGGAACTCTCAATTCCTGTTCCAAGTCTTCGAGAGTTAGTTGCATTGCGTGGTACAATGCCAGATCAGTCTTGATGGAATTCATGGGTAGCTGAAGAAAAACTTGTTATGAAACGGGTTTGGCTGGCGAGGTCGTGAGCTGTAGGAAAAGTAGGACGTGGCGGTCATCGACAGATGGAAGTCCGGGCATGAGTTATTCTTCCCTGTATTCAATCCTCAGCATGCACTAGTAGCAAGGTTTTTTGCAGTGTCAGATAGAATTTCTTGCCTTCGTTCTCGCTCTGCCTTAGACAATTGGGTATGCAAATTGACGATATTGTGTGCGCTGGCCTGTTGCACCTTTTCTAGGGCTCTGGAATGTTCTCTCGATCCTCGTTAGTTAGATCTATCACAGCTGTTTGCATAAAGATTGGCACTCCGCCGAAACCCCAAACCCCAGCCTCCGGCGCATGAATTTTTTTGAGATTTCAAGGTTTCGATGTTCTCGCAGAGTGCCAACCTTTATGCAAACAGCTGTAATTGGTACAATTCTGAAATCTGGCTCACTAGGGCCTCTAGAATACAGGCAGGGTGGTCATCAGGTCTCAAAGGGAATATGTGCCAAAGAGAACTCAAACTCCTTCGTCGGAGTGGAGGAAAACATGTTCTGTTTCCACGGACTTCAAGATTAAGCCATAGTAATCTATATTTTACCAATTTTCACCATATTATATGACCAAATTTTCCACGTCTCGCCTCCAAATTCTTAGACACAGTCTGTAGAACTGTTCAGAAAGATCTAAAGGAGGGGGGCCAAAATATTCGTGGATTATTTCTACATTCAATATTATTAAAAAGTATCAAAAGTACTGCCGATTGATGAGGCGACGACTGTCACTCCATCCCATACGACTTCATCGACAAAGCATTGCAAGCGCTGGACCACCTCTGAATCGATACCACAACTCTTCTTGAAACTCAGCCTCCGCAATGCATGATATCCAGCACTTCGTCTCATCTCTAATATGTCACAAAAGTCTTCGATGGATTGGGGCGGATCGTCCAACGTTTGAGGATCCTGAGCAGTCGAAGGAGGCGAAGATGGAACGTTGGCTGTGGCGGAAATAGGAGTTTCGTTGGAAAAAACAGCGTTCTCAAAGTTGAGCTCTTCAAGAGTTTTAAAGCATCGTAGCTGCGTCGTTGCGAGTGCGCCCGAATCCATGGGAGTAGGAGGAGAGAGAAGACGGAGTAGGCCTTTTTGGTCCCGTACTCCAGAACGCCATATATCTAACCTCTTAAGGGAAGGAAGGCGACTCAGCATCCCAAACCATGAATTGATTAAATGGATGTAACGATCCTCCGGTGTCCGAAGGCGGAAAGACAGCACTTCAATGTCCTGGAGAGCAGTCTCCACCTTGTCCAAAACCTTGGCGTCCAAATCGTAACTGTAAGACGTCCGCTTTAGACCGCCCATGAAATAACGCTGATTCCAAATCAGGTCAATTTGTGGGAGATGAGAAGAGCGATAATCGGAAAGTCGATAAAAGTTCCAAGCACTAACAGATAATGTGAAGGTTTCGCGTCCGATCGCCAAGGAGTCTCGAAAGGTCGAGAGATGAAATTCCAAGGGATCTGAATACTTGAAAGACGTGATGTCAATGCTTGCACTTTTGTGCGGTGGTTGAAACCGATGAAGATAGTCCAGTGCATACTGAACACCAGATTCTGCAAAGGGTTGTCGAGGCTGCACCAGACAATGATCAAGCGGGTTAGAAATCTGGATGGAATCCAGAAGTATTTCTAGGTGCGGGGATCGAACGGCAAGACCTAGAGAG
This sequence comes from Flagelloscypha sp. PMI_526, assembly GCA_021399455.1. Lineage (NCBI taxonomy): Eukaryota > Fungi > Basidiomycota > Agaricomycetes > Agaricales > Niaceae > Flagelloscypha > Flagelloscypha sp. PMI_526. Next base: position 152,824 of record JAJTUO010000062.1, read on the forward strand.
CGGAGAGAGGAGAGAACAGGCCTCGGAAAGGTATCTGTCGTCATGTCCATACTCGCGAGAAATGTCAATTTGCCATCATCTTCAATGTCTAGTCTTTGGAGATTGGGGAGAGTTGTAAGAAACGATAGGAGATGGTAAACTTTTAGGGTCGTTACGGGGAAATAAAGGGTGAGGTTTGCAATTCCGCTAATCGTCTCGTGAGCCAAACTTTGCCAGAAGATGACTGGACAATGTTCCATCCGAAGGTCTTTGAGAGATCGCAATGGCTGCTTTAAGAAGGTATGAAGTAGAGACTGGCCAATCGATTGATAGCTCCCCGAAGAGGATGATCTAGTATCACCGCGAATTGTCACTTGTCGGAGGATAGGATACTCGATTCCTTCGAACACCGTAGGGAAGGAAGCCCTATCGTCCCATGAACGCACTTGCAGCACCAGGATGATACAAGTCAAATCTAAGGCATAGATGCGCCAGCTTTCCCGCAGCGCAAGTGACAGACATTTTGCCACTGTTTTTGAGAACCCTGAGAAAATATATCTGTAATGGTCACTATAGACACCAACCTCTAGAGGAGCACGTTTTGATCTGCGAAGTAGTTCCAAAGTGGCCTCCACACTGTACAGAAACAGAGTATTCCATAACACTGTGTACTCCAGGGCGACCATTCTCCATGAGGAGCAGACCTGACTGGGTGATATCCAGGGAACTGGGAACTCGAGCCTGTGTTCATACTCTTCGCTGCCTCGGTGAGCTTTCAACATTGCATTTTTGTGGAGAAGAAATATGGAAGAGAGGATTTCGTTCGGCAGTCGTGCGATTAGTGTTGATGAGTTGTGAGTCTTATTTCTTTCTACGCTGGCTTCGCGTCTTTCGATTGGAGATTGGGTATTCATCGTCCACAATAATACGAGAATAGATAAGAGGCTTTATGACGTTTAAATTAGCGAGAATGCGCTTCTTAGCATTACAACAAGAATCGCACCTTCAAGACTTCGCTAATCGAAAAGTTTTGGAACCTTTGGAGTATTAAATAGGGCAGAATAAGGTCCTGGAAATCGTAGAATAAGGGTTCGCTAGAGTTTACGAGTAGCTGAAGAAGGGGGCTCACCACATCATAAGAAAGATGAACGTCAAGAGCAACCTGAGCCGGAACTTTTGAAATTTCAAATGAGGGATATTGCCATTCACATGTATTTAACCATCATATTATTGTCATAAAGGAATATGTTCGCGCAGCCAAAAGTTAATCGTATTCTGCCCTACTCCCTTGTTTGACATGTAAGCAGAAAGGACGCGACTGTATGCCGTGAACATCGAAATGAGCATTGCTCGCGTGAACCTTGCTTCCAACCTCCACCCTGCTCATGCTCTCGTTATGACTTCTCACGTACCACCTCACCCCGCGACTCTTTCTGCGGAAGAACAATTTGAACTTACAGAAGATGGCCTTCTTTCTAAACCTCGCCTTCAAAACCCCAATCGAATTCGATATAAAGATGGAAGCAGCATCGACTGGCTCCGCGAAGACGCCGCCGAACGTGACAGGCAATACTTTTTACGGGCTGCTCATGGTGTCAAGGGACTTTTGAACCCCATGTTAGATGGAGCTAGGATGTCGTTTGTTGTGGTGGCGACTGGGTTGGGGATTGGCATTGCAGGTGCCTGGCTGGATGTCCTGGTGAAATGGTGAGTGTTCTATCAGCCTCTTTTATAAATGCAGATCTATTTAACTGACGTGATTTATTCTCTAGGTTAGGAGACCTCCGGGAAGGCAGATGTGCGTATGGGTTTTGGTATAACCAAGTGGCGTGCTGTACCGGTTTAACTCGTAAGTACCCTGCTGCCATTTTGATTTATCGTGTCCTTTAATATCCATTTTTAGCTGGTGAAATATGCACAGAATGGAAGTCATGGAGCGAATACCTTGGCGTTCGTTATATCTTCGCGCAGTCTCTTCTACAATCCTTGGTCTATGTATCATTGGCTGTAAGCTCCTCATCCGATGCTTGGTCCTCCCCATCAAACATTTATTTTTTTAGGTTGCGTTTGCTACCAGCGCCGCCTTTTTAGTCAAGACATATGCACCTTAGTTCGTAGACTGTTTACTCACTCTCTGCCGACATGCTTACTGACCTACTTCCGTATAGTGCATTTCATACCGGGAGTAGGTTCTTCTTATCCCTCTTGCATTATGCCCTACTCAACTCTTCCAGTCCCAGAGATCAAAGCAGTATGTTCTGTGCCCACAACCAATAAATCCCACACTTAGGCAATTCTCCAGATTTTAGGTGGCTACGTCTTGGACTCCTTCCTCTCGCCATGGACACTCCTCATTAAATCTCTTACCCTCGCACTTTCTGTCGCATCAGGTCTATCACTAGGAAAGGAGGGACCTCTCGTACACGTATCCTGCTGCATGGCATACCTCATCTCTCGCCTCTTTACACAGTTCCGGCAAAGTGAAGGTTCGTGGCAGGTCATCCCCACTTCACACTATCTAAAACCTGTTTTACTTTTAGCACAAAAACGAAAAGTCCTGGCCGCAGCAGCAGCAGCTGGTGTTTCTGTAGCATTCGGTTCACCTCTTGGTGGCGTCCTCTTCGGTCTCGAAGAGCTCGACACCTTTGCCAGCTCAACGGATGTTATGTGGCGCGCTTTTGTAGCCTCGTCTGTAGCTGCCGTTTCTCTTCAATGGGTCAACCCTTTCGGCACTTCCAAACTCGTTTTGTTCGAAGTCAGCAGGATTGAGTCGAATCAGACATGGAGAGCATTTGAGCTTGTGCCTTGGGTGACTTTGGGTATCGTTGGTGGGATTCTGGGATCGATATTAGTTCGGTTGAATATTAGGATTGCGATGGTGAGAAAGTCGAGCGCGCTTGGTGACTGGCCTGTTCTAGAGGTATTGGTGGTCAGTGCTATCACTGCCGCTGCTTGTTATCTGGTACGTTCATTTCTTCGGCTGGGGACAAAAGCTTCTGAATGCTGATGACGGGCAATAGGTCGTCTTTGCACGAGTGCAAAGTGCGGAACTGGTGGCAAATTTATTCCAAGAATGTTCAGAATCTACCTTAGATTATCATGGTCTTTGCAAGTATGTTATTTTTACCCATGGAGGTTTCAAATTATGAATGATTTTTTTCCAGCCCTAAAGCTGCTTGGAGAAACATGTATCTCCTTCTATTGACAGCTGCCGTTAAACTTTTATTGACTGCGTGGACTTTTGGGATGATGGTACAGTTCATTTTGCTCCTTGTCTACAGCATCACTCATTAATGTTTAGGTCCCTGCTGGCATTTTCCTTCCCACAATCGCGATCGGAGCTTGTCTAGGACGAGCAATGGGATTATTCACGTAGGTTTTTACTCCTTTCATCTTAGTCCTCGTCTCATGGAGCGAACTGTCAGTCAAGAAATAAGGCGGAGTTTCCCCGGCGCGTACTGGTTCCAATCCTGTCCTCCAGATTCAGCTATCCACTGTGTCTCACCTGGATTCTATGCCGTCATTGGAGCATCTGCAATGTTGGGTGGAGTTACTCGTATGACGAGTAAGTCGCTGTCCATCCCGCCGATCCTTCCCTTGATCGGAACTAACCAAACTCGATCATCTAGTTTCAATAGTGGTTATTCTCTTTGAACTCACTGGCGCGCTCTCACATGTCTTGCCTATCATGATTTCGGTGATGATTTCCAAGTTTGTGGGGGATGCTTTTGGAAAGGATGGTGTTTATATGGCATGGATAAAGTTCAGAGGTTATCCATGGATCGGTTTGGGCGAGGAGTTTAGAGATTCCGGGGAAAGTGTTGGCGTCGGCTTGGAAGGGGGAGAACGAAAGGAAGAGGCCGAAGATGGGGGCAGGGAGGAGGCTACAGTGATGCGACCTTTGAAAGACGTTAAAGTCATTCGAGATGGAATATGGAGTGTTGGTGAGGTTGAGGAGTTGGTGGACAAGTGGACTGAAATCCACGGATTCCCTGTTGTTGGCATGACCAACACAGGTTGGGACGGAGTTGTTGGCTTCGTGACACGAGAGGAAGTGAAGAGAGTGTTGCGTGAGTTCCTCTCCTAGCTTTTCATCGGTTTCACGCTGGATTAAGTGTTTCTTTTAGACACAATACCTGCGCACCAGAAGACACATCTTTGTGTCTTTTCCTCCTCCTCGTCAATCACTGCAGACTCAGACTCAGACTCGCTGCAACGACCCACTGTTGATCTTTCTGAAACAGTTGATCGTGCACCCATTCAACTCCGCCAAACAGTTCCCCTCGAACTTGTGGTTAGCATGTTCCAGAAAATGGTCAGCCACACTCTTTTCTGGTTGTTTACCTCATCATTCACGTTGAATTTGAACAGAACTTGCACCATGTCATAATAACTAATGGCACGGGGAAAATGGTAGGGTTTATCACGAAGAGAGATGTTGTGAGACTATTGAAGAGGGGATTCGATGACTCTTATGGGGTCAGACAACAAGAGGAGGACGGAGATGAGAGAGAAGGGGGGTAGAGATAAGTCTGGACCCTCAATTTCATGGCTTTTTTTTCCACCTTGAGTGCGTGGAATGGCTTGGTCATCGAAATGGCAGGAGTAACAGTTTCGCAAGGATATCGAAGTTCAAGCCCGAGGGATCAGCAACTACGAACTGAAACGGCGATTTGCACTGCACAGCGAGGAGTTTGATCGTAAACTATCGTATCGAGGTTAGCACCTTGCGTTGGAGTACTGGAACTAAAATGTCGGTCGGAGACGTTTTTTCCGCCAGTGCCTACTATGCCTAAATTTTAGAGCGCTCTTCATCTCCTGTGCATCGCTTTTGGCTTGTGTGGCGAGAAACGTCCGGTCTCGCCCGCCCTTTCGGAGATAAAGTATTCATAATCCGAGGTATCTGCTCTCATTAAAATTTCAGGACAACACAATCCCCTCTGGTAATCGCTCTTTCATGTTTCTGGTACAAATATGGTCAAATGAGATCTTCGCTGTGACAAGTCATAGTCGCTTTGCGTTACCTATCCCCACGTTTTTGGAGAAGCTTTATGACGTTGGAGACTACTTCAAGTCGTGTTTGAAGCGTGTAGAAAGGTTCTTTTTGCTCTGTATGAAAAAGTTGCACTACACATCCCCGTTGCGACGCTGTTTATTCGTTGCTTTGATGGCTTTAGTCAAATGAGAACTTCATGGCAACGAGTCTCTTTGCATCGCCTATATTTTTCGAGGAATAACTCCTATGCTTGCAACCTTGTCAACTCGTGTGGTTTGCGTGTATCCCGGCCGCCTTGTCGTCTTCAACTTTGCAAATAAGCGGCATTCTCCGTATTTGCGGGGCCGGGAGCTGCGGCAACATCTCCGTGAGTGTGGCTGGAATTACCTTGAGTAGTTTATTTGCCGAACAACAGGAGGCTCTTTTTCGGTGTCTAGCGGATGTACCGGAGATCCAAATGATCTGACCCATTATTGCTCAGCTGCTTAATGCTAAACACAATACAACGCGCTTCAGGAACGTCTAGAGAAGCCTCGTGGCTGACATGAGATACTGCCCAGGGCCGTGTTCAGTGGCCAGATCGCGGACTTCGATGGATGACATCAAGGAAAAAACTCGTGTTGTCCACGATGCAAAGCACCTTTGGGGCCAAATTTGAAGGCTGGTAAGCCTTTGTTGCACCTAGGAAGAGAGCACACAGATTGTACTAGTTTGAAGGCAAGAACAAAGAAAGAAGCAAAGACAGATATATTGTATCTTCTCCGCAAAAGAGGGTTCGGAAATAACACGGATGAGCGAACCTGATCTGCGTTGCGGGATTAGGCGGAGGCGCGGAACAAGCACGGAAGCAGAGAATGGCCCCAAGCAGAATTCATAAAAACCAACAATCATGCAAACATGTCAATCTTCCGCCAACTCCTTCTTCATCTTTGCTTTTCCTCGCCTCTTCCTTTAACGTTGAATCGGGCGCTCTCAAGAAGATTACCTGCATTAGTCCTGCTTGAAATTCAGCACGCTGAATAGGCCTGCCCTTTCGACACGCCTTCCCCACGCGCTTCCAACAATGAGTATCCCACATATTGGGACCATGGACAATCCCGGTTCATCCAGTTCCTCCATGAAGAAAGACGACTCTGACGGTGACCTCCCTGATACGACAAGAAAACGAAGAAAGAGGCAAACTCTGAGTTGTTCAGGTATGTATCACAATTGATTGGCTCAGATTTTTCCACTCACTCATAAAATAATAAGAATGTAAACGAAGGAAAATCAAATGCGACAGAGTCCAACCATGTTCTCCTTGCACAAAGCGCGGAGAAGCTCACCTCTGTGTTTGGATTGGTGGTGGTGAGGCTAAGTAAGCTTTGTTTTCGGATGTTACGGTCGTTGGGATACTTACCCTTTCATTTCTAGTGAGAAGTATGTCACTAGGTCGGATTTCGACGCTCTGACCGAGAGAGTCAAACGCCTCGAGCGAGTTATTGAGACCTTGACATCTGGGGCAGGCCCACCACCCGGGCACCTATCAGGATACCCCCAGGCACACGGGCCGCCGATGAATCCCTATCCACCTCATTCTGGATATCATCCTCATCCTACACACATTCCCATCCCTTCTCATCCCATTGCTGGTCCAAGCACTGTGCACCATAGGCCTCAGGGTCCAGCGCAGCAGCTTCCCCAACACTCAACTCCACCCTCTATGCCACAAGGCTCCGGCTCAGGCTCCCACGTGAACAGCATGAAACGTGTTCGTTCTCAAGCAGAAGATGTTAATGATGAGAGAGCAAAGCGACCCCGGCACTCTCTTCCCCAACGACGGTCACCAGGTCACCACCACAGTCTTCCATCCCTTGGGGTACCTCCACATGCATCCCCACCGCTTACAATGGCTAGTTCGAGCACTGTTCGTCTTGAACCTCGACCTCTGCGGCATCATGAGACTTTACCACCTCTCGTTGACCCGCCAGCTCGAACATCATCCAGGCTCGCTCTTCCACCTATTGTTCCAGTTCCAACGTCGACTTCAGCTGAAGTTCTGATATCACCGACTCGAGAACGCGGCCCTTCCATCTCTTCAGAGCGGCCGCGCCATGAACGTACTTCATCCCCACGCCACGAACGTACCTCGTCGCCACGCCATGAACGCACCTCGTCCCCACGTCACGAACGCACTTCTTCCCCGCGCCGAGTTCCAAAAAACTTCCAGGCGCAGACAGTTAGTTGGGGGACTACCTGTCTGCGCCTTTTCCGTATCTTTATGATTCAGAATTCATTTTAACCCTCCACAAGACTATTCTTCTGCAGTTTGTTGATGTCTCAACTTACTTATTACGTACTGTGCGAACATTTGTACAGCCCTGTGGGCGAGGACATGGACTTTGCTCCCCTTATTTACCAATGTTACGGCATCCTATTCATATTCTATTTGTACAGCATGTAATCCAACGTATCTGAATGTAATGAGATCTTTGCACCCTATCGATAACACCAAAACCCTGAGCTAGAAGAGTTCTACCATTCATTTGCTTGTGGATTTCTGGTTTTACCAAAACTTTGACAGCTAATGGTCATAGACACAGTTCACGTAAACCTACAATTGGTGGCCAATTCCGAAAGGAACCTTGGGTTCAACTTGGCTTTAGGACTCGGGAGCTGTACAGCTTCTCTTTTCCCTTCATTACCCGAAACAGATAACGTTGCTGCCACAGTTCTGCCGCATATCAGTCCTCTCTACTATTCACTTTGATCTCTGATCTGTGATGGAAACCACTCCAGGTGGCCCAACCTTGCCAAAAGAGCTGTGGGACGTAATTCTGAATCGCTGCTCGTCATACGACCTTACTCAGGTCAGTTTGGTGAATTCCCAGCTTCTGGATCTCTCAAGAGATATTCTATATCACGAACTACGCATAAAGGGCTACTTTCTTTCAAAATTCCTTCCAGCATTGAGGAATCCCGAGGTTTCTCGTCGTCTCCGTCGCCTCACTTTGGATCCTCATAGAATGCGCGCTGGATCAGATGATTCGACTCTCCAGGGTGCAAACGATCTCTTCGAGATTCTCGCCTCCCAGTCACAACTACAGCGACTAGACATTGTGCGGTTGCAAAGTTACTCCGAAATCGTCGAATCCGAGATTCAGACGATGCTTGCCTTGCAGTTCATACAACTGCCACTGCTGGAGCATGTCACACTTGATGCATGTTTCTTTGACAGTAACAAGTTACCAGATATCCTTCAATCGAAAGCGTTGAAAGATTTAGAAATCATCTTGCCTTCAGCTTTGCAGGCCATAGAGTCGGATCCCACCAACTTTTCAGGTCATCGTCCCAAGCTAGACACATTTCGCATTCGTAACGATGCCGTATTCTGGAAGAAAGTTGCAAAGTATGCTGATTTCAGCTGCATGAGGCGACTGGCTGTATGGGATTACGATCAGCGAGCGAAGGACTTGAATAAAGAGTGGGGAGAACTGATCAAAATCGCGTCTTCTAGTCTAGAATATCTTTCTTTGTGGATCACTCCGACCATTATAGGTGAGAATGATTTTCCTTCACATCAAATGAGTTTTAACAACTTCCATTTCCAGAAGCACCAACCTACATTGCCTCGTTAGATGGTTTTCCTCGCCTTCGAGTCCTTTCCCTCTTTCTCGAAACTCATTTCTACTCTCTTCATTGGACTACCGTCCTTTTCCGTATGATCAAGTCATTTCACGCTAGAAGTCCTTCGCTCCAGTACATCCGACTATATATTCACACACCCCGACAAGACTGCTCTCCTGACCAGCTTAACGAAGATTCCCTCTTCAGACAATTCGCAAACGATATTTCTACAATTAACCAAATTAATTCCGTCAAACTTTCCTTTTATCATTTGATAAACGAAAACAAGCAAGATCCAGGGCACATAGCATCCCTTTTTCAGCCAGTATCAATGGAACTTGAGTATAATGGTAAGTCAATACCCCTTTTAACACTCTTTATCTGCTACTCACTATATTAATCTCTCTAGTTATGTGGGATCGCGCCTGGCCATTTTTTGTAGATGACCATGACAGCTTTTACTAGGAGAAAGATTACCTCATCCTGTTTACCATACTCATCCATAACGCATTTGAAGGATATATATTTTAAGATGCTTTTTAAGATGAACATTAAGGCTTCAACATTGGATAACATCGCCAGCTTTTAGCCTATGTGATGCTATAGAGTGGGCCTGGTGCATATGTGGGCAATGGGCTTGAGCTTCACCTGTTTTTAATATCTAAAACCGCCAATTTATCTACACATGTGCCATCCATTCAACTTCACCAATCTTACGCCATTAAATTGAGCCTAAGGTTCAAAGGGTTACTGAGTTTCATTTCCTAACACGAAGCGCAGTCAGCATCCTTCATCTTGGTCTGTAGCTTTCTCTGCTTATGATGGCAATCAAATCGGATGGGCTTTGCTGAAAGAGTGATAATCTACCAGGGCTCTCTAGATCAGCTCACTCGAGTTTTAAGTCAGTGAAATATGGAGGTGCAAACACACTACGACTCGAACATGTTGTACATGTTTGACGGCCAATATGAGCTTATTTACTGTCTACCCTTCTATGCTTTGAGTACGCGCTCACAGACCATAGCCATTTCATCTGTTGATACTTTTCATTATGGGCAAGCCTGATTGCTGTTAAAGAACAGTTAGTAGATGCAACTCTGTGAGTCGACAATACTCGACAACACTGGAACGGACAGAACAGGCCAGGTGTTAATACCAGCTCTGGGATTTCCAAGGTAAGTGGAAGTAGAGAGCAAGAAGTGTAAGTACAGAAGCCGTTTGTCATCGATGAGTAAGGACCATCCTTCCAAACTCCTCCTGAACAAGCTCGACATCGTATCCATCATATTGAACTTGGCCACAGTTCGAAAATTGAGCCTACCCATGTATGTTGTAACTCGCAAAAGGGGAGTACACAAGATTCTTTTCAGGTTTATATACAGCTGCAGCAATGTAGCGGACGAGAAGTCGATATGTATTCCCATCCGAAATCGTGATCGGAGGACAAAAGGTTAGGCGACATTCTCCTGAGCACTGCAATCAAGCGCCGGACGACCACTCTTGAGCCGCACTTTCATTCAAATACCTGAACTTGCTGTCGGGCACCGTTCCCGTCTTCAGGAGCAATGGGTCTACCTCCTGGAATTCGTTTCCTTCTTCTCAGAGCTCATATACTCTGCTTGCCGGCACTGTTTTACGCAGGTGTTGGACGATACTTCCCGTCGATCCCTACATGGGTTCTTATGCCTCTCAGCCTCGTTACTATCCCAGCATACAGCGCTTACAAGGTTATATCCACTCGTGCTCGATACGCGCGAGCAGCTAAACAACGAGGTGCTCGTTTACCCCCTTTGTGCGAGGGCCGACTTCCGGGAAATTTCGACATTCTGCAATCAATCCTCCGGAATACTGTCGAAGGGTCCCTAGGTCCGTATATTTGCACCATTTACCTGTTTTACGACTAAATTATTCGAGGTTAGGCGAAACTCTCATTCAGCTTTTTGAGCAACATGGCGAGTGCTATGACCTTAATATTCTTTGGGAAGAGAGCTTCTTCACTACCTCCCCGGAACACCTTAAGATTATATTGTCTACAAATTTCGATAACTTCGAGAAAGGAGAGGACTTCTTCAATTGCGCCTCTGTACGATTTCCCTTAATAATCGGATTAGTCAAGCGAGGGCTCTCGTATATTCCGGAGCTTTCGTTAACCTTCTAAATACTTCTATTAACTTCTATGTACTTCTACCTAAAATACTATATAAACCCTGTAGTAGTTAGCTAGAGAACAACGAATATTTTACCTTAAATCTACTGGCTCGCTGCCGGATTCCACTTGGCCGCTCCAAACCGCTAACAGGTTATGGGCCCTGACTGCCAATTCTAATTCGTTACATTCCCTGCACAATCTATCTATCTACGAGAAGATCTTACCTGATTCGAAATGGCCGAAACATCGTCTAGCCACCGCATCGAACACCTCACTGAGGGAGATGACAAATGGCAGCCATGGAAGAAGCGGCTGATTGCCGTTCTGGAGGACCGAGAACTGGAAGAGTTCCTAGAAGAAGAAACGTACCGGGATAAGCCTACCATGGCTGACCCTGACCATCCAAAGGCTGACGAGAAGAAGGACATTCGCGCATGGGAGCGCTGCGAGGCAAAAACGCGCAGTCAGATTACGTTATCCCTAGCTGCTGACCAAATGATTCATATTGAAGGTTGTGAAACAGCATGGGAAATGTGGAAAAGTCTGTGCGATGCCAAAGAGCCAAAAGGCTTCTTAGGTGTAATGACTGCAAGGCGACAACTTTACCATACAAATGCAGAGGAAGGGACCGACATTGAGGAACATATACAACAGTTCCGTCGAGTCGTAGCCCACCTTAATGCTATCAGATCTCCCGTTTATAACCAAGAATTCATTATCTTACTCGCTACATCAATGCCGGAGTCTTGGGACCAGTTTATCGGTTCCTACTTAGCAGCTAATAACATCATATTACAAGGCCAGAAGACCGTAACAGAGGAAACAACAATTGTAACTACCCCGAGTACAACTTCTACGGCACCTACACAGCCGTCTACCTCTGTTTCAACAACTTCAACAGCCAGTGCTGCACCAACTGCCCCAACTCAGACTAGGACAACCAAAACCATCACGACAAAGGAGGGGCCAACCATTGGCATCACTCCAAATGAGTTTGTCGCACTGATTCTGGAGGAGAATCGTCGTCAGAAGCGATCCGGAACCTCTGGAAATAAAGTTTTCTTCAACCGATCCAACAAAGATGGAAAGAAAGGAACTCACCATAAGGGAAAAGGGAACTCCCAGAGAAACAACAACAAAGAAGGGCTTCACTGTACCAACTGTGGCAAGAAGGACAGTCATACGACTGCCCAGTGCTGGTCCAAATCCAAATCCTCGAAAGGAAACCAATCGGCCGAGCAGAATAATGCTCAGCCTTCCCAATCCTCCAACTCAAACAACCGGGTGAGCCAAATTACGGAGGGGGTGAGCCGAGATGCCGTATTTATGGTCACCAAAACACCCTATTCCCAACCAAACGAAGCCTGGATTGTCGATTCCGGAGCTACAAGTCATGTCACTAACCGTCTTGAATACCTCCAGGACTATAAACCTACCACTGAGCAGGCAAATGGCTTTGCCGGAGCAACTGCCAAAGTCCTAGGAAGGGGAACAGTCACTCTAGACTGTACTGTAGGAGATGAGAAGACAACCATAGACCTCAAGGATGTAATGTACATACCGGAAAGTCAAGATAACTTCTTCTCCTTGGCCAGAATCGACCATCTCAGAGGCTCATGGAGAGGAAAGGGAAAGCGACTTGAAATCCTAAATACAAAGGATGAAGTTGTAATGGTTGCCGAGATGAAAAACAACCTATACTCACTTATTGGGAAGGCCAGAACCACAAACCGAGAGAATATCAACTCAGTTGTAGTTCCTGACCCGGAAAACTCCTGGGAATCCATCCACAGGAAGTTCGGACACACCACTATGTCGACAATTCAAAATATGATCAATACAGAAAGTGTTACGGGACTTACAGTCAATCCCGAGACCCTTGAAGACATTGACGAGTGTGATTTTTGCATCGAAGCAAAAATACACCGCACTGCTCAACTGAAATTAGCCTCAACTCGAGCACAAGACCCAGGAGACGGTACTCACTCCGATCTATGGGGACCTGCTCGTGTTAAATCCACCGAAGGGAACCTATACTATATATCCTTCATTGATGACCATTCTCGACACCCCAGTGTCACATTCCTAAAGTCGAAATCAGATGCTAAAAACAAGGTTAAAGAATACATTGAGTGGACAGAGAGACAATTCGGCATGAAGCCGAAGTGGTTACGAGTCGACGAGGGGACAGAATATGCCAATAACGAGTTAATCTCGTGGCTGAGGGGGAAAGGAATCGAACTCCACCAGACCGCTCCACACTCACCAGCACAAAACGGAGTGGCTGAACGATTCAATAGAACTATTCTGGAGTTAGCTCGAGCAATGCTAAGAGCAAAAGACTTACCTGCGTCATTGTGGGAGTGGGCAATCAAACATGCCGTATACATCCGAGCAAGATGCACCACTAGTTCCCTACCAAAGGGACTAACACCCCATGAAGTGTTCACCACCGAGAAGCCAGATGTCTCACATTTTGAAGAATTCGGCTCCGACGTATGGATTTTTCGAGAAGATGTCAAATCCCTGTCGAAATTAGACCCTAGAGCTGAGAAACACAAGTTCATAGGTTGGGTTGACGGTCCCAAATCGATCCGTTATTATGACACAAAGACACATCAGACAAAAATTTCGAGAAACTTTAAATTTCCGAAGTCTACAGGCTATAGTGATATAGTTAGTGCTGAAAATTGGGCGAAAGGGGGGGAGCCAACTAACCAAAGCTCACTTTCCACCCAATCTGCACAAACCGAAGGTCACCCACCTTCAACTCCTACCCAAATTCCATCTCCTCTATCACCTCTAACTCCCAGTACATCATCAGATGATACATCTATAAGGGAAAAGTCAGTCGAAGCACCAGAACCAGAGGAGGAACATACTTACCCACCGAAACCAAGGAGTCAAGCTCCTGTATCCTCTCCGACACTCCTCACAGAACCTGGCCGGAATACCAGAGACCAGCGTTATCCAATCAGAATGCTCACTAGACCAACAAAAGCGATAGATTATAAACAATTACACAATCCTGCCTCTCGTAAGCCTGCAGAAACGCGAAAACCGAATAGAATACAAGACGAACCAGATAATGACGACCCCGAGGTCATCAACCATGTCTCAGAATACGTCTATGCAATTCTCGCTGCAGCCGAAACCCTGAAACCTAAGAAAGTTCCAGCAACTCCGAAAACCCTAAAGGAAGCACAAGACTCACCGGATTGGCCAAATTGGCTAAAAGCGATCCAAGAGGAGCTTGAAACCTTGAAGAATATGGGAACATGGAAACTAGTCCCACGCCCAGCAGATCGAAAGGTAATAGGCTGCAAATGGGTGTTCACTCCGAAGACAGATGAACTAGGAAACCTTCAGCGATTCAAAGCTAGACTTGTTGCAAAGGGGTACTCACAAATTTTCGGTATAGATTTCACCGATACATTCTCCCCTGTTGTCCGTCTCGAGTCCCTCCGAGCCTTACTGGCCACAGCCGCAGTCCAAGACCTCGAAATGCGTCAGCTAGACATAAAGGGAGCTTACCTAAATGGTCACCTAAAGGAGAAAATCGTCATGGAGCAACCACCAGAGTTTGGCGATGGAACTGACCGTGTTGCAGAGTTAAACAGGACTCTGTATGGGTTAAAACAGTCAGGAAGGGAATGGAATCTCGATTTACATGAAAAACTTACCAAAGCGGGATTCAAACGACATCCCGTGGACCATGGCATATACACACAAGCTGTAAAAACGGGAGACCGCACCACAACTATCACAGTGTGGGTGGATGACCTCCTCGTGTTTGCCAAAACGAAGGCAGCCCTTGATGCCGTCGAAGCAGTCTTGAGGCGAGATTTCGATGTGAAAAATCTAGGAGAACCAAAGAAAATTATTGGGATTGAAATACATCGAAACCGAGAGAAACGCACCATACAAATCGGCCTCGAGAATTATATAACGGAAACCCTCCACAAGTTTGGATACAAGAAAATGACGAGCGTTACAACGCCACTCGATCCGAATGTCATATTAACCAAGAAAGGCGAGAACGAGGAGGAGGATTCTGAGAGTGAAGAGAACATGGCCGTCGAGAACAAGTTACACTCGTCACGATCATTTGCCGAGCATATCGGCGTGCTCATTTGGCTGGCGACAATCTGTCGTCCAGACATTTCATTTGCCGTCTCGAGAGTTGGAGCATTTGCTGCCAACCCGAGCCAAGTCCATTGGACCGCGGTTAAGCGCATTTTCCGCTACTTAAAAGGTACAAGCAACTTACGCTTAACCTTTGGTGGCCTACCTAAAAACCTTAATATTAACGATACTTTCGGCGCATACTCTGACGCCGATTTCGCATCGAATCCCGACGATCGTAAATCGGTGTCGGGATATGTTTACATGTTAGGAGGAGGCGCAATCGCGTGGCATTCGAAAAAGCAATCTACTATGGCTACGTCTACAACAGAAGCAGAATATTCCGCTCTTGCATCAGCCACACGAGAAGCCTTATGGCTCTCGTACTTATTTGACGGACTCGAAGTAATCGACTTCGAAAGTCCCACTCTAATCTATTCAGATAATCAAGCCGCGCTCACCATTGCACGGGATCCGCAGCATCACGCTCGAACGAAGCATTTCGACGTTAGTAACCATTTTATTCGCGAAAAAGTAGAATTGGGAACTATCGACGTAGACTACTGCCCGACCGACGAAATGGTGGCCGACATTTTCACCAAGGCGTTGCCTCGAGTGAAATTCGAGAAGTTCCGACTGGAACTCGGATTACTCCCCGCTTGAGGAGGAGTGTACGATTTCCCTTAATAATCGGATTAGTCAAGCGAGGGCTCTCGTATATTCCGGAGCTTTCGTTAACCTTCTAAATACTTCTATTAACTTCTATGTACTTCTACCTAAAATACTATATAAACCCTGTAGTAGTTAGCTAGAGAACAACGAATATTTTACCTTAAATCTACTGGCTCGCTGCCGGATTCCACTTGGCCGCTCCAAACCGCTAACAGCCTCCTCAGTACTTGGGAGCGGGGTGTTTAACTCTGATGGTGAGCACCTCCAAACGGCTCTTTTGCTCTGTCTGATATTGAGGACTTTCAAGGCGACATTTGGAAGTCTGTTCATATTTTCTCGCAGGATTTCCCGCGTTTCATACTATCATTAGGTTCCATCGTGGCCTAACCCGTCCACATTTCATTCGTGAAAAGGTTCAAGATTTTGATCTCTTTGAGCACCACAGCAATCTTGCTATTCTCAAAATCCAGGAGCACTTGAAGAAAGGCTATGCGGTTGATATCCAGGTACAGACATCTCTATGTTCTGTTTCAAATCTGCTCAGCACATGGACAGGATGTATTTGGACGTTTTGCCCTCGATGCTGCTGCAGCTTTCTTATTCGGAGCATCACTCAATACAATATCTCAACAACTTCCACTACCATACCCCCACATTTCATCATCATCAGGACATCCTTTTGCCATTGCTTTCTCAGAAGCACTCGATACTGTTGCAAAGCGTACAATTTTCGGATGGGCATGGCCACTAGTCGAGTTTTGGAAGGAAAAAGTAGAGGATCCCATGAAAGAAGTGAACGCATTCCTGAAGCCTATTGTCCAAAGCGCATTACAAAAGCATAAACGGGGTAAAGATGATGTTCTGGTTGGGAATGAGGATGATGAGAGTGACACCTTATTGGATCATTTGGCAAAGCGGTCAGCAGGTTCGCATGTTTCTCACCCTATACGCTAGGTTGCTTCTGATCCCTCCTACTAGATCCGAAACTACTCCAAGATGAAATGTACGTTTTTTAATCACGGCTATTATAAAACTTGTTCTGATATTATTGCTCTATTTGTTAGCTTGAACATCCTCCTAGGCATGTCACACGTTATGATATATCTTGCTTTTTTCCTGAACTAACTCCACATTATTTAGCTGGTAGAGATACCACGGGTAAGGATTTTAGTCCATATGGTTTCTCACTCTAACAGGGATGCCGTTTAGCTGCCACTCTGACCTTCTTGACGCATTTCCTCTCTATTTATCCTGATGTATGCCGAAGACTGCGCAAGGAAATTCTTGACCAGGTCGGCCCGAGCCGGCGACCTACGTTCGACGATATACGCGAGATGAAGTATCTGTAAATTTTTTTCTTTTGTTGGATAACCATTTTCCCGCTGAATCAAGTGCGTAGGAGAGCTGTGATAAACGAAACTTTGAGGCTCTATCCGGTAAGCTGCTCTTTGGTTAGCCTCCAGTTATAGGACTAAAATTCCATAGGTGGTCCCATTCAACATTCGGTACTTGATTAAAGTTTGTCTTGGTTCTTGCTCTCATTCTGGTACTAGTGCGTGCATCGATGAATGTTTTCTCCCATCCAACAATCCGGGTGAAAAACCTTTCTATTTACCACCTAAGACCGAGTGAGTAATCTACATTTTTCCTCCAACAACCATGATTATCAGGTGGCCACAGCATCAATTACAGTGTTTATATGATGCAACGGTATGCTAATAACTGCTGTTTTCTGTTTCTGTCTCTTTAATTCTTGAATTGCTTCTAGTCGTAAAGACCTTTGGGGTCCTGATGCACACGAGTTTGATCCTGATAGGTTCCTCGATGAAAGGGCAGCGAAGTATTACCACAAAAACCCATTTATATTCCTCCCTTTCAATGCAGGGTTAGTACATCTCCCTTCATATTTTCGTGCTCTTCCCTCACTTTTCTTCTCTTGTACTTAGTCCGCGCATTTGTCTGGGTCAACAGATAAGCTCTCAAGTATTTCTTTCATGTTCGCAAAACTTACGGCTCTTTTGGCTCAGCACTTTGCCTACAATGAGATGTCTTATTTCATCATCCGACTTTTGCAGACCTTCGACTCTTTCACTCCCGTTCCCGAAGCGCGACAACCTCAAGATCGCATGCCGGAAGACTGGAAGAAGAATGATGGGCTGGACCAGGATAAGACTATCCAGACAAGGAAAGGAAAGGACGGCTTCAGGCTGCATTGCACTTTGACGATGAGTATTCGTGTAAGTCAGAGTTGATCTACTCGTTTCATCCCAACCTAACATGCTCTTAAAGGGTGGTCTATGGCTGAAAGCTCATGAAGCTCTCTAATTTTAGCCTGCTATGTCACTAATCTCATGAGGATATAACGTCGTGTGCCATTTGATGCTTTCTAGCAGTGTACAATAATGACTATTGTTTTATTGACCCAGAAATCAAACGTCAGCAGAGCCTCTCGAGTTTACTCCAGATAGCAGGACATGCCGTGGTCACACTTGGATGCAAGCGGGAGTGGATGAACACGCCTGACACCGTACAGTCTGCACCTGCTATACTCGGGCGCCTCTGAACGCAATAGAATAGAAACTGACGGGTGAACATCTTGAAAGAATGGCCAATTGACCTAAATGGTCCCGCGCGCATTCCTCATGAATCAAAAATGAGAGTGGATGCGATTAGAGACTTGAGGGTTCTTCAATGCTAGAAAAAATCTTGAAATGAGGAGACCTATGACGCTAAGCTGATGATAGAAAATATCCCTTGAAACATCCGGGAACCAGAAATTCATTTGGCTGGCTTGAGGTCTCGCTGAGAGTAACAACGAAACATATCATCTCATGGCTCTTTTGGCATAGTTGTTACACTCTGCATGATTGATATGGCAAGTAAGAATCCATACCAACTGCGGAGTGGACCAGGGTATCTAGAAACTGCCCCCTCGTAAAGGGCAAAAGCAAGCGGGACAGCTTTTTCCGATATACCTGGCCCAGTGAAGTACACAACCTCCTCAACACATCGAAGAACAGACACATTGCGGTCAACCAATTAAATGCACTCGTTTACACATCATGCGAAAAACGAAACCTCGCTTTTGGTACGCCGGCATTCGACTTTTTCTCTGGGGGCTATCAATACTTGTTTGAAGGACCATTTGGAGGGCCGTGCTTGCCGTAATGCTCATGGCTGATGAAACAAAGTCCTTGTAGTGTTCATAAAGTAACTTGTGAATTGCTAACCAATAACGTACATTATAATACCCAATAATTAAACGACATCGCCGACATTTGGTCTACGAGATTCAACATAAGTCCGATAATCAGTATCTACCCTCACATGCCCATAAACAGGTGGGCGCTGTTCTTCACTATGAGTCCGATGTCCGGAACCATGGGTCCTCCCGCGCTCGTGTCCAGGTGGCTTTTGAACCTGTCCAATTGTCGGATACCGACTGTCCGCTCTAGCATGCCCAGTTGCGCTTGGGCGCTGAGCTCCAGCGTGGGCCTGGTATCCCTGACTCTCTGCTCTGCCATAGCCATACCCAGCCCCATGTGGTCTCTGAACTTCACCAAAGGTTAGATACCCAAGATGTTCCTCTGTTGGATACGACTGAGTATCGTAACCGAGACTCGCGGCTGTTGCATGGCCATACCCGTGAGGGCTAGTAGACGACCAAGGATCCTCCACCTCAGGTTTCAACATTGGCGTCAATGCACCTGTCTTCTCTGCCTTCCCATCCCAAGTTCCTGAGCTGGTATTCTTCACTCGACTCCTCCGGAACGGTACTGCCTCGTCCAGGTTGTGTTCGTTTTTAATATTGTAATTGACTTTGCTGCGCTTCTGCGGTCGACATGTTAAGATGCGAACCCAAGCAAGGTCAATAAACCAAAGTGGTATTGAAGGAAGGAGTGTGAGAGCCTGAAGGAAGGGCGGTATTGTGGAAAAGATAGCAAGGATTTGCCCAAAGGAAAGCTGTAGAACGAAAATATGTTAAGCAGTGTCGAGTCAGTACATAATGAGACATCTTACAGAGAAGTGGTTATCATGAGTCCCAATCATTCTGTTCTCGATGAAAAAGAGCCTATATGGATGTAAGTCAGGATCAAGACAATTACACCTGGACAATACCAATAGAGGAAGTTAAGAAAGACAGCGGCCATGAAATGAAGAAATGGATACTGCTCGCCGAAATATCGCCTGTAAATTTGTTGTCAGTCCAGCATAAATCGAAGCCTGAGGAAGAAGCTCACCAAGCATTCCAGTAAACAAATTTGCCATCCCCAAGAATCCGAATTTCTCTCCTCCTCCACACGAGCACAAACACCAAACCGGCAGCCACAATAACAATGGGTCCAACTTCCCAGATGTACCAAACGTGGTCCCACTGTACCCATTGCCACATGGCTACGAAAAAGCCACCGTAAGGCACGATCAAAAGGATAAGCTCTAGCGCCTCGATAAGGACTTGCGAATCACAAGCCGTTTGCGAGAAGAAGTCAGACGAGCCAGGGCGAACCACGAAGATCATAAAGGCGAGCCACCAGAGCATAGCCCCAACGACAGCAAAATTGGCGAGCCACCTGACACCCTTTCCACCTTTGGTCCTCCTAGTTCCACCAAGGACATGAGACATGCGGTGCTCATACCCAAATGCCGAACCTAATATAACATAGAGGAAAAGGATGAAGACCATGGGTGAACCTAGGAATGTCAGTCACATTGGCGAAAGGTGAGGTTATGAGGGAGGAGACTGACCAGCTAATTCTGCTGTGATTGACGCATGAAATCGAGTAAGTTGACGATTGGCAATGGATATCGTTGACGTGATGAGGAGTGAATAGACGAATAGCATTAGACTCCAAAACGATTCCCTAGCCTAGGAAGGGCACGGTTGAGAAGGTTGAGACAATGTGAGACATGAAAGGAACAAACCGCTTGGGGGCAATAAATAATAATCAAAGACAGGAAGAAATTTGAACTGTACGCAGCACCTCTAACTAATATCCCAGCTGAAACATTGCCGTTAGCATGATGTCCTTTGATATGCGGTGAAAACCAACCGGCATCGAAATTGGGACAGCGTCCTGGAGGGCCACAGGTGTCATCAGGAGGTGCAATGCCTGGAAGAAAATTCAACATTGTTCGCGAGAAGGAAACCTGATGGCTCACAATACGCTTGAAGGAATTGCGAAAATGTCTCCGAGGACTTGTCCGGCGAGAAGGGGAAAAGCAAACTCCCGTCGGACTGCGTAAAGTTCATAGGATGAACCATGGCGTCAAGGGTGGAAAAAAGGAGCCAAAGGCAAAAAGAATAGAGGAAAACGAAAGATGAAGAAGGGAAAGGAAGGAGGCTGCACTGGGTTCAGGGTCCTCGGATTATATAGCAGTGATGCAGCGCCCGTAGAAATTAGAAGATTGTGTGCGTTGATGGCGATGATGTCTTACTCTTCTCACTCTTCTTCCCATACGGTGGTTGGCGCACAACTGCTCAACTTCGGCGGTGTCGGCCTCATGCGTTCTGTAACAATTTTTTCCCTTCTTCTCCTTCGTGTTGCAGCCATTGGAGTAGGCAAATTCGCCCACTCAAATATTGTGTGCGAGAACCCACGCCTTCTTGAACGAGGAACGCTTCTTTGTATAGGTGCCAAGACAGGGACACCTTGCATGTTTTGATGAGAGCTAAACCTCAAAAGTTTCAATGATGGTACCGGAAGCTGTGCAGCGCCAGTGCGCACTTTCATAGTTTCACCTCAACGAAATCAGGATCCAGGTGTGAAAGAGTCTCGTTTTACAAATGGTACTGCATTTCATTCCACGCTGTGCGTGAAGCTAGCTAAGGAAGCCCAGTCGAATTCCCTAACTCCCCCTCCTAAGGCCGCGAGGTTCGTAAAAAGATCGCATACATACGAGGTACTGAATAAGTACGGGTTGAGCCCGTCTCCTTAGCACATTAAAAACTTTCAACACAGTCAAGCCCGGACTTTCCATCCCCTATCCATACTCTACAAGTCCTGACAGGTCCCTCATATCCCTTCAACACGGTACTCTGTCCCGAATTTACTCCCTCGTCCCATAGTGCCTCAAGAAGGGCCATTCTCTTCAGCACACCTTGACTCGCGCATATCACAATCCCTGTCTTTTTAGTGGATATGGTCGCATCAGGCGCAGATCCGGCCATCACGATTTGATTATCCATCATTCCTTCATGCCCACTTCCTTCTGATATTCCCGCCTAGCTGTCTTCGCTATGAGAAAGATTCTTATTCATTTTATTAGTTCTATAATAATGTATAATGCATAACTCTCGAAAAGATTATCGGGTTGACAAGTTCTCTGTTTTAAGTCGAGAAAAAGTCGTAATTGAATGGTTTGTTTCGTCTAGAGATTCAGGTGTGTTCAGCTCAGGAGCTGTAGACATAGTGAAATTTAAACCGAATATATTACTAGTGCTTTCACCATTGCCTTTGAACCTGTACTCTTACAGCGACAGCACCACAAAGCGAAAGGCGCCCTAATGTCAGCAGGCCTAAAAACCATAACACAATCCAAACAGATCTTGGGCACCAATGTTTTTCTGTCGTAAGGAGAAATTATATGGTCATTGGTTTGATTGGGACCGTCAGAGAACATGCGCAAAACAAACAAAGGATATAGCGATTAGCTAAGCTGTGTGATCGCGTAAGAATAACCACTTGGTGCTCATGTACACTTCCAAGTCGTTACGTAAGCTTCACTGTTCCATTCCAACAATATAAGCCTCAGGGTCTTTTCTGAGACCTCCCTGAAGCTCCGCAATCATTGTTTTCTGTGTTTAGAGCTTGCAAAGCTAAAAGCCCTCAATATTCGGGTTTTACATAGACCCATATGAGTAATAAGACATTCTTTTTTGAACATGCATATGTGGCTCTCTGTGTGGGTCCCGCAGGTCACGAAAGCATGACTGTGACACAACCTGCTGTCTTCTTACTCTCTACAGAAGTCGCCTGTGAGTTCTTCCGGCCCATAGTGTATCAATGACGCGTTTTAATGCATTCTATGGCTTGAGGCATTACAATTTCAAGGAAATTTGCAGGCAAGGCCAGTGAACACCCTCCTGTGACTTCCGAAGAACCGCGACGCCACACTTTCCGAACAGTTCGGTAAAAATCCTGTGCAGCCAAAGGCTTGCACGTGAGAATGACTTGGGCTCCCTCTCCGAAGCCAAGGGGACAGTGACTAGAGTTTCTGCTTCCGGCCAAACCCAGATTCAGGATAAAAAGCAGGCTCATATGAAACTAAAGTATAACACCCAACTCCTCTCTCCAGCTTCCTCAGCATTCGCAAGACATGTCCGCTTCTCCAGAACTTTATACTCTCAATGGATCCTGCCACTGTGGAACGATCAAGTTCATTGCCAAGAATTTGAATCTCGACACCATTGGCAAGTGCAACTGCACATACGACGTTCGTATTTCTGTTTTATTCCCCTTTTTGCTGTATCTGAACCGAAACGTGTTCACAGAACAAGGCTGGAAAGTTCGTGCTCATTTTGAGGATGCTGCAATTGCGTGTTCTAACATTCTTTAAAGAATCTTTATCATGGTCCGAGGGCCTGAGGATGTTTTGCTCCTCAAAGGCGACGAGCAGATTGCTCTTAACGTGTCTAATGTTACCCAGTTCAAGGAAGATGGTTTGAGCACCTACATCCCATATCCCGAACGCTTCAAGGCTGGGGAACACGAAGTTCGTCTCACACCCTCTTTATTTTCACTACTAGCAGTTTGATCCTCACACTTTTCAAGGTTCACCATGGCTTCTGCTCAAAATGTGGCAACTTCGCATTCAGCGTCCAGAATGTGAAGTCTTATGTATGTGTCTCGTTTTTGGCGTGTTTGGCCAATATCTCACTTATTCCTAATAGGGCGGAGCATCCATTAGTGTTTCAGCTCGTCTACTCGACTTCAGTGCCATCGGAAAGGACATGAAGGATCTCACTGATCCCAGGAAGGCGACATACGTTGATGGACTGAGTAACAAGTTTGGAATGCAGAAGGGAGAACCTTGGTCTGGGGGAGCTTGGTGAAAGTTGATGTATAGATACGAGCAGATATGTGCATAGGTTACTTGTTCTGTTAGTTACTCCAAACAAATGAAGGATGGCTATCTGGAAGAATCACTAAAGTCCCCGTGGTCCCAATGTTCCGTGCACAATTGCTGGACTTTCTCTCATAGATATGGCCACACCACTATTCCATACCATTCAGCCTCATCCACCACTTGCTTCAAACGCTGGGCGACATCAGAGTCAATATCACTACTCCTCTCGAAAATCATCTGCACGTCGCCTCTGTTTTACGGCTGCCAAAAGGTCTTCGATCGGCTGAGGTCACGGATTTTCGACGATGCCCACGGTGGTCTTTTGAGTGAGGATTGCCGTGGTGCCTCGGAAGACTGCAATGTGAATATCAACAGTCCTCTCGTATTTGGAACCCGTTATTTCAATATTCGCACTCTTTCCTTGTGACTGGAATGGGATAAAACGGTGAGGGCATGGTTAGTATCGATCACATCGTTGCCTCCAGCGGTCTTAACATAAAATGAGAGACTGGCGAGGAAAGTTGGATGGCTTCTAGTAGCGCCTTCAGGTAGGTTGGTCTCACAACGAGGAAAAGGTAGCAAAGTGAAGGAAGAATAGCCATCAGTGAGTTGTCTCGTTGTTCTCCGGTATCTTGGAGTTTACACCGAGAGATAGGTTCTTCAATACTAGGAGCCGTAAGTTGGGTACGGTTGTGAGGAAAGAGCGGAAGTGGGACAAAATCGGTGTTTTTAGAACAACGGAAAGGCTAGTTAGCTTTCTGAGTGTCTCTTGAGGGAAAGGTTGCCAAAAGACGACCGGACAATTTTCCATCCGGAGGTCGGTGAGACCTATCATCGGCTGCCTTATCAACCTCAAGAGTACGTCTTGGCAGGAATCATGAATTCCGTCTGAAAACTTTGTTTTTTCAACTCCATGAATTGTAACCTGTCGAATCGCAGGAAACATGGCTCCTTCGAGTGCTGCAAGGATTGACGGAACTACCATTTCCCAGCCCCAGCTCCGAAGAATATACTCGATAAAAGATAAGTCCAAAGCTTCGATGCGCCGACTTTCCGATATCACAAGTGCTAGAGATTTTACCACTATTCCTGGAGCGACATCCGTGTGATATCCACTAATGTCAAGCAGACCCTGCTTTGACCTGCGAATTCGTTCTGGAATAGGGACGGGGTTGCCAAGCAGCAGCGTATTCCAGAAGGCTGTACACTCCAGGGCAATAGATCTCCATAAAGTACACACATGGGTTGGTGAAATCCAAGGAACGGCAGTGAAAGTATGACAGTCCTCATACTGTTGCCTTGCTCGGTACGCTTTGATGACCGCAACTTTGTGGAGAAGGAATATGCGAGAGAGAACCTCGTTGGATAGACGAGCGATGAGGGTGGTTGAATTGTAAGCACGAGTGCGCGCAAGAATCGGATCGGACTTAGCGTTGGCTAATCGAACTTTTGTCCGAGACCTGGTTTCCATGATCTACGATATTTTTTGAGATTGAGACGATTTCCTCCATGAGTGAATTCCATTCCACATACCCTGAAATTGAAATCTTTTCCAGTCTGCGCGGTGAAACAAGTTTGAGCAAAGTCAGCGATTGCCTGGGATAAGGTGGAAAACCAAGCAGCTCGACGCCTAATAATAAGAGGGGATCACTTTCAACTCAAGGAATTGTTCTCTCGCATGGAAGGTGAATGTCAGAAGCAACTTTCCTTACACATCGATTAGGTTTTTGTCAACCACAGTTCGACTCTCTACCCACGAGGAGCGTATGCACTTCGTTTTTGGCCAAAACAGGCCAACAAACTTCAGGTATCATGCAGCCAGAAACAGTCACATCACAAAAACCGTGGGTAATGAAACGAAAGAACGGCAGTTCGCATTAGCTTAACGCTCCCATTTTGAGACCAGAAGCAATCCAGCCAATCTATGATAGCTAACTGGAGGAGTAATCCAACTCATCGCAGTCATCATCACAATGCCTTGAAGATTTATGGTTGACCTTTTCTCGCGCGTATGGCCACACCATCGCCCCATCCCATTCAACTTCATCGACTACCCGTTTCAAACGCGACACTACGACCGAATCCAGGCCGCTACTCTTCTTAAAACTCAACCTCTTCAAAGCATTGTTCTCTGCGGTACGTCTTTTCTCTAAAACATCAAAAAGATCTTCGATGGATTGAGGTTGATCGTGCGATGTTCGACGGTCCTTGACAGTCGAAGGAGGCGAAGGGGGAACGTTTTCAGTGTCAGTTATAGGAGTTCCGTGGAAGAAAGCAGCGCGCTCAAAGTTCACCTCTTCCAGGCTTTTGAAGTGATGCAGCTTTGTCACAGCGTTACGACGAGGAAGAGAGGGAGGGGTAGAGAGGTACCGAAGCAACAATCGTTGGTCTCTCACTCCTGAACGCCAAATATCCAACCTCCGAAGACAGGGAAGCCTTCCGATCATGCTAATCCATGAGTCCAACAGCGATAAGTTATTGTCTTCTCGTGTCCGAAGGCGCAAAGATATTACTTCCACGTGCTGGAGGAGAGCTTCAACATGTGTCAAAACTCGTTCATCGGCGAACCCCGCGAAACTGTCCACAACGTCCTTGGAACAGTGCCAAGAGATGTCAATTTGGGGAAGATGCGATGAACGGGAATCGGTTGTGGGATATGGATCCAAAGCCTTAAGGGGAAAGGTGAACAATTGACATCCAATGGCCGTTGATTCTCTATAGGTCGAAAATTGAATGCTGACACTGGAGGGTCCGCCTGTCAATTCAATGCTGGCACTTTTTGTTTCGGGTTGCAACGGCAAAAGACGAATGAGCGCGTATTCGACATTGATCTTCGCCGAGAGAGGGGAGGGTCTCAGCTTGCAGTGAGAGAGTTGGTTGGGAAGTTGGATAGATTCTAGAAGCGGTTTGAGGTATTGGGGTCGGATGGTGAGGGCGAGAGAATGAAGAGAAGGGAGAAATGGAGAGAATAAAGTGTCTAATTGCAGTTCGGCGTCGGAGCGGTCATACCAGGCCCACTCGTCTTCGATGTCAAGAGATTGAAGGTTCGGGAGGGCTCTGAGGAAGGAGAGGAGATGAGGCACAAAGTTCGGTAGACGAATGGAAAGGGTGAGTTCCGTTATTCCGTTCGCTGTTACTGGAGGTAGAGCCTGCCAAAAGGCGACTGGGCAAATCTTCATTCGGAGGTCTTTGAGGCATCCTAGCGGGCGCTTCACGAACTCGAGAAGCAAGGGTAAACCAACCGCCGCGTAGCCATTCCAAATGTGCGCATTTTTATCACCAAAAAGTGTAACCTGTCGAAGGATCGGAAAGTCGACTCCCTCGAATGCTGCAGGCATTGACTCGGCGACTTTTTGCCACCCCCAGCTCTGTAATACACGAGTGACGCAAAACAAGTCTAATGTTTCGATCCGATGGCTTTCCTTCAGCGCAAGTGACAAACACTCCACTAAGGCTACCTCGGAATTCACCACATTGCGAGAGTCGCCAACATGTAGTGGGCTCTGTTTTGACCGGCGGATAAGTTCTCTAGTCGCGCTGGGACTGCGTAGAAGCAACGTACTCCAGAATGGAGCACAATTTAAAGCGACAATTCTCCACAAAGTGCAGACATGGCTGGGTGATATCCACGGCGTGATTCTGGACGTTGTGTAACCGTAACTTTGGCCTCGTTGGTAGGCTCTCGTGACCGCATGTTTATGGGAGAGAAATACAGCTGAGAGGACATCATTAGGAAGACGAGCAATGAAAGTCGAAGAGTTGTGGACGCGCTTTCGCTCAAGCGCGCGGTCGAATTCAGCAACTGTATCACGAGCTTTTCTCTGTGATCTGGTGTCCATCGACTACAGAAATATTCTATGATCAGTCGACTAGTTCCAATTGTGAGAGTATATAGTCCTACTTTCGTTTTCTACGCAAACGCAGCGAGCCGAGCGTTAAAATTGGGAGAAAGAAAGCAAAG
This sequence comes from Flagelloscypha sp. PMI_526, assembly GCA_021399455.1. Classification (NCBI taxonomy): domain Eukaryota; kingdom Fungi; phylum Basidiomycota; class Agaricomycetes; order Agaricales; family Niaceae; genus Flagelloscypha; species Flagelloscypha sp. PMI_526. The sequence continues at coordinate 180,379 of JAJTUO010000062.1, forward strand.
CAGCTGGCATCTACTATTATAAAAACAGGGTTTTGAGTAGTTCATGACGGAGGAAAGAGGAGGTGAGCGTACACAGTTGTCAAGAAGATGAATGTCAAAAGCAACTTTGCTGGCAGGCAAAACCTGAGTCAACGGCTGCTGAGCCGAAGAATACTCTCGATGAGATACCCATCTAGGCAAGAAAGGGAAATTTGGATATTATCTCAGAATGCAGGAACTTAGATTAAGAAAATTTGGAGATCATGGAGTGTGGACGTGGATGTGAGAATCAAAACGAAGCAGTCAAATCCGATGCAGCTGGCATAAGCGCCGCTTCTATTTTGAAGTTTTCAGTACGTAGAATGTGTCTCACGACATTGCCTACACAAATATATTGGCTCAAAGATGATACAAGGCCACTATCAGTCGGTAGTTAACAAAACATGACCAGCACGACGAATGACGAGTCGTTTTGAGTCCACAGTCATCCGTAGTCAGTTCCCTCCTCCGATCAAATTCTGGGAACATTAACTGGAAGAGTAATCTGAGTCAGCCTAGAGATCCTAATTCTGCGGAAAGTGCTTACATTGAAATTTCATCGGTGTCTGGTAAGGCCAAACCACCACCTTATCCCATACAACTTCATCCACCACTCGCTTCAAATGCCGGACCACTTCTGAATCCACACCGCTACTCTTGCTGAAACTCAGTGCGCTCAAGACATTGTTCTCAGCAGCCCGCCTCTGCCCCAAAACATAAAAAAGATCCTCTATTGGCTGAGGTGGCTCGTGTGACAATCGACGTTCCGGAACCGTCCAAGGTGGTGTAGGAGGGACGTCGGCAGTGTCGGTGATAGGAGGTCCATGGAAAAAAGAGGCACGCTCAAAGTGCACCTCTTGAAGATTCTTGAAGTGCTTTAACCTCGCCGTGGCCTGGCGATTGGGAAGCAACGGAGACTCGGAGAGATAAGATAGAAAAGCTCGTTGACCCCCCACTTCAGGCCACCAAAAATCTAACCTCCGAAGACGAGGAAGGCGGCCGAGCATGCCAAGCCATGAATCCAATAGCGACGATGCTTGGTCTTCTCGAGTGTGAAGACGCAACGCCAGGACTTCTACGTCCTGAAGAAGACTTTCGACAGGCGCAAGAATATCTTCCTCCAAGGGCACGGAAGGACCGTCTATGGGTTCCCGGGAACAGCACAAGGAGATGTCAATCTGTGGAAGAAGTGACGAGCGGTAGCTAGAAACGGGCTGAGGAGCCCATGCTCCGGCTGGCAGGTGCGACGTTTGGCGTTCTATGGCCGTAGATTCTCGATAGGTCGAAAGTTTAGTGTCGACAGTGTGGATCGCAGTAGTCACTTCAATACTAGCACTTCTTGCTGCGGGTTGAAGCGGACGTAGATGAACAAGTGTATGGACGACATCGATGTTGGCTGCAGGCGGTCGAGGTCTCAACTTGCAATGAGAGAGCTGGTTGGAAAGCCTGACGGACTCCAGTAACAGTTTGAGGAGTTGAGGTCGGACTATTAGAGTGAGGGAATAGAGAGAAGACAGAATCGGCGAAGGTAGAGGGTCCGATTGTACTGGGACCATAAAAGGGTCATCCCATGTAGTCTCTTCGATGTTAAGCTGTTGGAGATTCGGGAGGGTGGCAAGAAAGGAGAGAAGTGGAGCGGTGAAGGAAACCCGTATATTAATGAATAGCGTGAGGTTTGTTAATGCGTTCGCCGTCACCGAAGGTAGAGCCCGCAGAAAAACCATTGAACAGATCTTCATTCGAAGGTCTGAGAGACGTTTCAAAGGTTGCTGAAGGAAATTTAGCAACAGAGGTTGACCAATCTCTGTATATCCCTGCGGCCAACTCTCTTCCTCAAGTGTAAGAGTTCGAAGGGTGGGAAATTTCTTGCCCCGAAACGCTGCAGGCATGGACTTGGCGACATCTCTCCATGTCTGGTCTCGGAGGCTTCGAGTAACGCTAGATAAATCGAATGTTTCGATTCGCTGACTTTCCTTCAGTACAATTGATAAACACTTCATGAAGGATACTAGCGAATTCTCGGAACAACGAGACGCAACCACGACGAGTGGATGTTGTTTTGACCTAGGAAGTAGTTGTCGAGTTGCACGGGGATTGTCTAACAGGAATGAGCTCCAGAACGCAGCACATTCCAAGGCGACGGATCTCCATGACGTGCAGACATGGCTGGGAGATATCCACGGGACAGCTCCGTATTTGGCCAATCCGTAAAAGTTACCGTGTCGGTATGCCTCTATGACTGCAGACTTGTAGAGGAGAAATATGGCAGAGAGAACTTCATTGGGAAGACGAGCGACGAGGGTGGAGCTGTTGTGAATGCGATATTCCTCCATAGCACGTTCGGATTCAGCATTCAGCTCGCGAGCTTTTCTGAGTGACCTGGTCTCCATGGTCCTTAATCTTATTTCAAGGTGAGATTACAGGTTATGAGTAGGAACTCAAGTTTCATACCGGGATTTGACTACCCCTATTCACTAAACCACTGAGCTAAACCTATTGGTAGCAGACAAAATTGAAATTTGGGGGAATAAAATCCAAGCAATTGACCTGTACAATGGTAAAACCATGACTTTAGCGATCAAAGGTAGAGGAAAGATGAGACGAGCTTACCCAGGATATCGGGGAGTTGAGTGCTAGAATCAAGCTCGTTGCTATCAATATGGTGGTCAATAGGGGCTTAAACATGTGCTTGAACAATACAAGATCGACCAATCATGTAAGAAACCAGACCTTGGGCTGATAATATTTTGAGACCACGGAGTGTGAACATAGGTATGAATGAGAAAAAAGTCCGGTAAATTGTGCAATTCCAGAGAGAAAACCAGTGCAGAACACAACAGAAAAGAGAAAAAAGCGAACTAAAGAAAGTTCGCAACAAGGCAGGATAGGTATGAAGATGATGAAGCTACATGTCCATATCCACGTCCTGAGACGAGTCGAATGCTGACGAAGCCAGAGAGCCTGACGAGACGACGGAACTTTGACTCTCCGCATTCGTCAAGAACACTTCATCTGGAATGTCATCAAACATGGACTCCCATTCCTCCTCCGTCCATTCGTGCTTCGGTGGCGGACTGACAGGGGGAGCATTGTCCGCAATGTAAGCCTCCAGATCGTCTTCGTCTTCTGGTAGGTCATCTTGAGGCTGGACTGATATAAAAAACATGATATATAAGCCAAGAAACCAGCACGTGGAGACATGAGCCTACCCGTGAGCTCTTCCTCCCAAACGGCGGGATCCTCCATGTTTGGGTCAAAGCTACTTCCCACGTCGTACTCGTAGGAGAGGTTATACTGATGACGTTGTTTATGTTGGGAGTAATCCAGTAACCGGGTAAACAGCTTCAGCTTAACATAAGTATATCATAAGAAGTGATGGAGAGTGAGACACGAACCTCGTCATTAGCCAGTCCATCGACCGAATTTTCTTCGTCTTCGTCTCCCATATCGTCGTCAAGAAAGGGATCCTGTGAGTTTAATTTTCTCCCGCGACGTTTCTGAATCATCTTGAACCGGAAATTCTGCGCAGATCGGTCTGCTTGAACTATGAATTTCGAACGAAGAAGGGATTGTGCCGACTGGTCCAAGGGACTCGATAGAACGTGAGCAACAGCAGACGAAGGCGTTTGGTCGTGCTGGAATATCGGAGACCTGGTCGTACTTGACCCAGGCCGAAGGAGGCGAGGACCTCCTCCAAGAGACCGACGAGCAAACCCGCTGGCTTTGTATTGGCCAAATCTCGGGTGTTTGCGAGCAAGTGGACTAGTAGGATCTGGTGGCACATTTTCGTGCAGTTCGTGCGATGGTGATGAGGACGACGCGAGGGGGGAAGAGAGCATTGGTGAGTAACTGTGCCGCCGCGGTTGCGGGTGTCTGTCCTGAGTCACGGCATTTGCAGGAAGAAGCATTAAGGCTTTTTGACTGCTACTAGGCGCGTTTCGAGACGCGTTCGAGCAGGGCGTTGTCGGTGTGAAGTCCCACGACATGATAGTTGGTGGCAAATGGGGTGGACAAAGAGGCGCTTGGTCAGGTGATTGATGTCAACGGGTCTCCCAATGGGATGACGATAAATCTCTTTACGACCCCGTGCAAAAGAGTGAATTGCACAACTAAGTAGTACCAAGTATGTAGAGCCAACTACTATGCACGGATGCCATGTACGAAAGTGGCTAGAGCTCGACCTACTGAGTACTTAAAAAAAGGGAGGTATAATCTCCAACTATGCTGAATCTCGCAGCATAAGGAGATACACAAATTAGAATCCACTGAAAATAATCCTGTTTGTTGATGTTATTAGACTTAATAGTCGTCTTTATCTCTACATAAAAGTTCATCAGAACCAGAGAACCCAGGAGGAAGATGAAGGGACTAAAACCTTTTTCGTGCTGAACAGCAATCGCAACATGTCCCAATGACAACAATCCATGCAGCTACTGCTGCAGCAACCATCATCCATGGCCCATTGCCGTAGTTTGCTGTTACGGCGTCTTTAGTTTGCGCTTGCTCGGCAAGTTTTTGCCGTGCTATCACAATGAAGACAATATCGACCTGAATCAGGGACAATGAGATATCTGTTCTCTGCAAGACAAAATGATAACATACGACAGCTACAGCGGTCGTAAGGAGAGCGGTGACTACACCGACTAATACTCCACAGGTTGCCACGCCTTTATTGGCGTTTCGACGACAACTGCATAAGGTGATGAGGAAAGTGAGAAGTGCAAGAGCAGCAGCTATAAGTGTACATTGAGAAAGGGGAAACTCCGGTGATGAAATAGCAGGAACGTACCAACGACGTGGAGGACAAGGGCGACGGTTGTGGCAGTTGAGATAGTTGAGCGCAAGGTTTCCGCATTGAGGTTAAGCCCTGGAACTTGTTCACTAAAATCATCCTTGAAAACCGGTGATATAAATAAAAGTGAAAGAACCCACATGACAGCATCGAACTGCTGGTCGAACGTGTACCCCAGTTTGGGTGGTGTACAATAATTTGATCCGTTAATGGCACCAAGGTCTGTACCTCCCAATTTTGCGTTTACCCTGTTTAGAGTCAACACAAGAACCCGTGAAAGAAATGAGCAGTCTGCATACTTAAAGTCCGATAAACAGTAACCTAGCCACCGAGAAACCGATTAGCCACAGAATACCATTAAAAGGTAATTAGAGGTTTGACGCACCCCAAAGCCCAAAATCAAGTTTCCCAGTAGCTTCAGCTTGCACATTAACTGACTGAATCGAAGTGTTCACATCCGCATCAATAAGAAGTTGGAAGAGGTCGATTTGCTTGACATATGGGAGCGAGATGGAGACGAGCAGAGAGAGGACGAAGGACACCAAAGAAAAGAGCGGAGATATGAACATCTTTATGACTACCTACGATATAGGTAGAAGATGCGGTTTTGGGGGATGTTCGTCACAAAAGTCGTCAAGCCAGGTTTGCCGAAAAGGAAGGTGAGAGTCTGGAGAGAGGGTGGCTGATGTGACCGAGTGTTTGCTGTGACAGTATTTCTGGTTGGACACCGCCATCACTTGTGGCCGACAACAAACTACGACTACTCCGCTAACGCCGGTTTACCGGTTCTGTTGATTGGTGTATATTGTATGGTTAGCTTTGCAATGCAAGGTTCGTCTTTTCCCTCTTCACCTCAGCGATATCATTTGTTTGGACTATGATTGATAGCCCACCTTCAGCAGTAATGTTTAGTCACAGATGCAAGGAAAAGATCTTACGCACACAAAATGTAGTGTAGTTCACACATAGTGGAGTACGATCAAAGGGTGAGCACTCTGTTACCCCAAGTAACTGAGGTCCTCGCGACCCTCCTTCGACCACCATGTGTTCTCGACTTCAAATTTGATGATTGCCTTTGTAGACCTCCTGCCGCTAAACTCCTTGATTGGTTGCTCTTTTTCCTTTATTTTCTACATTGAAGGCATTAAAACTGCCTAAAGACAGTCCGAAGTATTTTTTTGCATGCAAGTTCATAACCACACTTCTTGCCCATTGATCTCATATGAATGTCTCTGCTACCTTATTCGAATCGACGACAACACTCGGGATGGCATGGTCCTGTCGAACCCTGTGTTTGTTACCCGAGTTTTTGATTAACCGTATAAAAAGTGGTCTGTATATCGATCTTCGTTCCCTTTCACCTTTATTTTCTGACTATCCTGCTTTATCCAGCAGACACTTCCTCTCCTTCTCTTCCACCACATTCATTATTACGATGGCTGTCACATCATCTCTTCTCATCCTCATTTCTATTTTATCTTGCGTCATTGCTCTGCCGTCACAATCTTCGTCTGTTCCAGCTATTGTCTTCGGCTTTGACGACTCAAACGACGCCCACTACCTCGATGCGCGCGACGTCCCTCACGTCCTTCGCCAGGCTACTGTCCTCGGCTTTGATGGCGAAAACGACTTAATCCATTTCTACGCACGAGACGCGCTCTACCTTGGCGCTGCAGCCCCAGATATTGCCCTTCCTCATCTGCAACGCCGCCAGGATGTGGGCAATTGTGGACCATTAACCTCCAACCAAGTTGATTCAAGTAAGCAAATTTACAAACACTCGTATTTTGCCTCACTCCTTTCTTCTAGTTTCTGGATGGAACCAGCTTGAAGATGTTCGTAAAGACCTCTTTGGGGACGGTTCGCACCAAACCCATACCAACCCTCAGCAAGAACCAGACCCAACTCATAACCCACCTGTTGCTTGGGTCAGTCGTTCATATCTCAGGCTGAATTCTGAACGTTGACCTGATCTTTACCGCAGAATCTTCCAGATTTGAAGGCCCAGCGTTGCATTGCCTCCGATCCTATTGGAACTCTTCAACTCGTTGGTGAACCTATGTGTGACAAACAAACGACCACCATTGAAGGTGGCTCGGACGGCACTGACACTACTGCATGTGAGTTTCAATCTCCTCCATCTAATAATGGATTGCTGAGCAGAATTCCTTTATAGCCATTACCCACAGTGTTGGTACTACGGTTTCCGTCTCTCATTCCGTTTCCAACCAAGAAAACGTCGGTTTAACAACTTCGTACGTCTGCATTTTACTCCGAAAAGCCTCCTTGTTTAACTCGTGCCCTTTTAGCTTCGAGGCTACCTTTGGTATACCGACAATTGGCTCGACAAAGATCAGCACTTCTATCTCTTTCAGCTATTCCCATACCGACCAAAAGGCAACTTCGGATGATAAGAGTCAAACTACCAGTCAAACGCTTACCATTCCCAACCCTGACGGTAAACATTGCACCGCATCTCTTGATACTGAGACTTGTCGCGCGAAAGCTAAGGGAGAAATTACTACCTACGCTTCGGGATGGGTATGGTGGTCGTTTACTAATAAAGTCAGCCATAATGAACAATGGGCGAAGGAACATAACGTACAGTTCACTGACTTTGGCAAGCATTGGAGCTGGGCTGTGACATTGGAAGGCTACTTGAGCCCTGATGAGAGGGTTATTAAGACTCCTATGACAAGTGACATTGGTACCAGTCAGGTTAACGCTTTGTACAATGCCGTATGCAAGTAACACATTGTCTGTGATTATTCTAGTATTGGTTTATGACTAGGTGATTAATCTTTACAAGAATGAAAAAATGTCCAATTACAAAAGAGTCCAAGTCCCTTAAAGGACTCGCCGCTTCCGCTGAACGCCTGGTCTGAACATCCTGTTCTTCTGCATCGTCTGAGAAATAAACGCAGAGCGGCGAGAATTTGCGGCAGTAGTATTCGTCGCGGATGAGCCGACTCCCGAAGGAATGACAATCTCACTAATATCAGCCCAATAGTCAAAGCTTGGAACTGCACTGTCCAGCGGCATAAATACAGGTTCCTGAAGAACCTTCTTCCTTGTACCCTGGGTCGTCAGAGCACTAGAGGTATCGCAAGTTGGGGGAGCTGCAACGGGTAGTGAACCCGGCCAAGGGTCTAATTTGCCCACGATATGGGTCTCAGAAGGAGGATCCGCAAGAGGATTCCCCGGAGTATATGGACCAGAGCCTTGTGAAAGGTAGTCCATATGTTGGAATGGTTGTTCTGGTATATTATCACCTGCCAAAGCTTCAGGGGAAGACAAGAGGAAGACTCTGAAGTCAAATTACCAAAGATGGTGAGCTCTGGCATGATGAATGAATCAAACATGATTGGCTGTATGAATTGTCCAGCTATCAGACCCTCTGATAAGAAGCGTAGTTAGCTTTGGAATTCGAGTTCAGAGTCGAAATTTGACATACTTGGTCCATTGCTAATGGCCCCAGGATAGATACGGAAACCCATTTCGCGAGTTGCTGGATTGAAATTGGACTTGCCAACGCGTGCAACTATTCGGCCAACAGGGGCAGTTGGATCAGCAAGTAACCTAAGAAGGGGAAGAGGTCAGCAAGTAGACCTTAGGAAGGACAGGAACGTACAAGAGCACATTTCGTTCGCTTTCCTCTCCAGTGCATGGGTCAACGTCAATAACAAACCATTGGACAATAGCTTCAGGATCAGTGGTGAATGCAACGGCCCTGAGATTGGAATTGAGACCTCAAAGGCATTCAGAAAAAGACGGAGGTGGCTCACCGAACTTCAGCATCTTCCATATTGGGCAGTTCGGCGTACACTGCATACTGAGCCTCTTCGACCGTGATATAAGCTGGTTGTGTCCCAGGTGCCGTGTACAGTCCAACATTTGCCACCAGGGAATATACAGCGTAGAGGTCATTTCCTACCTGGATGAATGCATGCATGTCAGGCAAAAACAAAAAGTGTAAGGAAGAAGTATTGTACATTGGTGGCAGATATTGTAACATAGTCCCCAACCACAATGGGAACCATTTTGAGAGGATCTGGTTGACCAGCTGGGACTGGTGCTTGAGCAAAGTCACTAACAATACAAAGTCAACTTTTCCATCTCCGTTTGGAATAGGAGGCGCCTTACACTTTCGTTTCTCCATTGGGGCGTTGAGAAGATGGGCAATCTGGATCGTCTGACGATGTAGGGATGCACATTGGATAACCTGTTGACGAGCGAATACTGGGATTCTCAGGGTCTACCGTCTGGACATTGGAATAATAAGTTTACATTCAACCGGGAAGCATATCTTCGACGAACCCAAAGAGGGTGATCTGTGTAGGGCTTCCCAAACATGCCAGTTGGATCATTCAGCACACATTCAACACCACCACTCCCGCCGAACGACCCCGCAACCCTGAAATGGCCAGTCGCTACGTCGATCGAGGAGACAAATCCTTGGAGAACTTCACCAAAATTTTGTGCAATGTAAATGAGGCCAACAATGTTTTCGCCGTTGATTGTGTTCCCGTAGACCTGCGCTTGCCATGATATTGTTGGGTATTGAGGCAGGTTCGGTTGCCCATCGGCCGTGAAGAGTTCTGGCCACGCAACAGCAATTGAAGGCCTGAAGCTTGGCAAAAGATTGGACGTAAAGAAAAGTTTACTTACAATGTCACGAGAGTGTTCTTTGGAATGGTGTAAGCCAGGCCATCAATTGTGATCGTGCCGCCAGCCAAAGGATCGCCACTTCCATCAAGACTCATACTGAAAATCAGTCAGACGACGTGCGGAAAATGAAAAGGACCACGCGACCCATTGATATCACCGGTGTTCTGAAAAGGGCTCGGGGTATATGGAGCCGATTGTGCTGCTACGAAGTGAAAAATGTAGCTGAAGAGCCAGCCAACAAGGAAGGTGAAGGTCATGTTGGCACGACAGGGACAGAAAACAGCTAGGCATCGTGCTGTTCGCCCTTTATAATGTCTAGGCGAATGCCACGTCTTTCCTCACGGAGGTCCGGTCCAAAGCCGTCGCACTATTCTATGCACCTGAGTGAATGGAGGTAAGTTAAGGGACGAGGTCCGGGTACGAAAGGAAATCTCGGCAGGGCGCCAACCTTGAATACAACAGTGGATCAGCGGGTAACGGCGACCGTACCTTGAGTTTGGGTCGACTGAGACTTTGGAGTAATTACAAGGCGAACGAGGAGCAGTAAGAAGTCAGAGCATTGGAAGACATGCTGCATAAATGGGGAAAGAGTGATTAAGTTGGATCTCTGAGTTTAACAGCCACGATGGTTGTGCATAACTCGCTTCCACCCGTCGTCAAAACAGGCCACGTGTTGCTGGTTCTGGTGGGTTTCAGAGGCTGACCTCCGCCTAACTGTAAACTCTCGCGCAATTCTCCGAATTCATGGTTCATGATCATTCAACGTTTGCAATCTTAATCATGTTCTTTCGATACCATAGTGGTTGGCTGGGTGGCCAGGAGTGTGCACTTTACCATATTGACCTTGAATGACATACTGTACAGACGACAGATAACCTTGTGTGGAGGGAAAATCTGGTCCCTTAACTCCACTTGTCCTCGACGGACATGGGTTCCTGATAGAGAGCGAAATGCAACCAACCCTGATACAGGTGGCACCGCCGGAAAGGCTAAGCGATCTCTTGGTTCCGCCTCTCACATTCTTTCTCTCCTGCTTCTGCAGCAGCAGCAGCAGGCTGCGTGTTCATTTGGTCTACCCCAATGGATCGGCTTCACTCCCTCACATTTGTCCGTTTTTGATTTCTTTCCTCACCACTGTCTGAAACCTTGGCGGTCATAGTGGGACGTGTTCCAGTGGCATTTTGGGACAACATTCCTCGTCACTATGGTGGTGAGCTAACTATTTTATAGTTTTCTTCGAGAACCGGAAAATAACCAGTTCTGTAGCTTTATGAGCATCTGATTACACTCGACCGAGAGGTTAGGCATATATCCAAGAATTGTAAAGCCGCCTTTTTACCATCCCGTTTCTAAAGGTTCAATACTTCTGGCACCGAGGTCAATTTAACCTTGGTACATTCCTATTCTTCGCGAACCGGTACTGGATCTGGGTTGTGGTTGCCCTTCAGCTTACTGGTTAGTTCATTTATTCATAATTTGCCAACCTCCATGAGTAGCTCAAACCCTTCACAGCCGTATTTGGTAGCCCGCCAACGAAAGTTAGTCCGTGATTTTTATCCCCGGCCATCCCCCGCTCAGATTTATAGTACTGTGCCCCCATTTTTCGTGCTATAACAGGTGGGTTCCAAAAATATTTACTGTGGGCTTCAGGCCCTGATTTTGTGTTAGTTTGTAGCTTTGTTAGCACGTGGATCTCGAGCAGTAAGTCAGCTTCTTACCCTTCTTACATCTCTGAAATTGTTGTTAGTAATTCTGACTTTGAGGACAATCGCCCTATGGAACGGCTCACGCAAAGTCAAAATATTCTTCTCGATAATGATACCTGTGAGTACCCCTCATTTCATCTTCGTCAACCCACTTTTTTTACTTCACAGGCCACGGTTATCCCCGCAATCGTCGTCTCTGCTCGAACCCGTTCGCCCCTTAAATGTACGGCCAACATTCACCTTGTTAACCAAATAAAGGCTCACTTTGTTAGTCATGGGTTTCGGTGGTCATGGGTGCAAAATAGTCCAATCTCAGAACGATGTCTACGTCTCTTATATTATGATCACTGTATATGATCTGGGTATGTTGTGGTTTCCTGTTCCTGCGTTCATTCTTTATCTAGTAATCTCAGGGATATTCGTTCTGACACTCCTTCGTGCTTTGCCACATCGTAAATTCTCCAATTCTCACTTTAATTATTGTTGCTCAACGCGTTGTTGTAGTTCGACAACCTCATAGTCAATGGGTGACTATAATCTATGCCCAAGGTGAGTCTGATCGAAGGGTTCTCATTCACTTCACTCACTGTTATTTAGGGCTCGGCTTTACTGCTGTTGTGTTAGGTTAGCCGAAGGTTTCAGTAACATGCTGTTGCACTCACATTCAAGTAGCGTTCACGGTTGCAAATATGCTTCTATGGACAGTTGCACCAGTATGTCGGAACCTGTGATATGCTCCCTTATTTCCCTCAATTTTCTCTATAAGGTTCGATATCGAGGCTGGCTCTCTGTTATTCAGACTGCGGTAGCATCCATTTGCTGTTCTAGGGTGATATTCTCGCTCTTCGAACAGAAGAGTGGCCACAGTTCGCCATATTTAACTGCTACCGAGGATAAACATGTTTGGACTACCACAGTTGAAAGGCAAGCCGGAGGATTAAGCTACTGGGACAACGTCGATAATAACTATCGTTAAAATGGAATACCGGATCAATGTATTTGTATTTGGTTCAAGTCGTTTTTGATGTTATCCTTGTCGTTGCATTCCAAAGCCACTGGGTTATGTTGATAAATAAGTTACCCGAAAGGAAGGCCCTACCTTCCTATATCGACTCGAACAAGATAAGATATGCATGTGCGAAAATATTCGGGCTAGAAGTGTCGCAAGAAAGGTGATCTCAGCTCACAGTCTTTGAAGAGGGATAGGCTATCCAATCATTTCCTGCATGTCGTCGAACTTGCACAAGCCAATGTGCAACGGAGTGCCGCATCAGCGACAGGCGCAGCAGGGCAATAAAATTAAATACAACATTGGATCACCGAGCAACGGCGGTTGTTCCCTGAGTTAGGGCTGACTGAGACTTTGGAGTCGATGCAAGGCGAATGAGGGGGAGGGTAAAGCTATGGTTTGGTGGATATGCTGTACAAATGGAGGAAAGGATGATTACGTTGGATGTCTGAATTTAACAGCGACGATGGATTTCTAAAACTCACTCCCGCCCGTCATCAAACCGGCCGCGCGATGCTGGTCCTGGTGGTTTCAGAAGCTGACTTCCGCCAAACAATAAACTTTCGCGCAATTTCCCGACTTCTGAGTCCATGATTCATAGCTACTCGGCGCTGCGACGTCAATCAGGCTTATTTGATGGTGTGGTTGACTTGGAAAGTTGCGATGGCTGGAACCTGCACTTTCCAGCATATTGACCATGAACAACATATTTTACAGAAGATATCTGAGGTAAAAGCTGGTCCCTTAACTCCACATGACCATGACGGGTTCTTGTTTAGAGCCACGATTTCAAACTTGCCCTGCTGCAGGTGAGGACCGGCGAACGGCTAGGTGATCTTTGCTTCCCTCTCTCACGTTCCTTGTCTCTTTCTGCATAGCAGCAGGTTGCGCGTTTTGTTGGTACGCCCAAATGAATGGGCTTTACTCCCTCACATTTGTCCGTTCTTTATTTCCATTTGTCACCAATGTCTGACACCTTGGCGGTCTTAGTGGGACGTGCACCAATGGCATTTGGGGACGGTATTCCTCGTCACAATGGTAGTAAGCTAGCTGTTTCTTTGGTGCTCTTTAAAAAGCGGAATATAACCAATCAACAGTTTTATGAGTATTTGATCACATTGGACAGAGAGGTTAGGCTGCTCTCCAACCGTTTTGAAGCCACACTTTTACCAGGACGTTTTTTGAAGGTCCAATACTTTTGGCACCGAGGCAAACTCAACCTTGGCACATTCTTGTTCTTCGCTAATCGGTACTGGGTCTGGGTTGTGGTTGCTCTTCAGCTTACTTGTACATCATTTTATTCCTAATTCATCAGCCTCCCTAACTCAATAACCACTCGTAGTCGTTCTCGGGAGCCTGCCGGAGAAGGTTCGCCAGTCCTTCTCATCCCCAATAATCCCCACATTCATATTCACAGTCCTGTGCTCCGGTTTTTCGTGCTATAACATGTGGGCTCAAAAAATGCTTACCGTGGGTCTCCATTACTGATATGATGTTAGTTTGTAGCTTTGTTAGCACGTGGATTTCTGGCAGTAAACCACTAGCCTCTTACACTTCGTACATGCCTCAACTCTATGTTAGTCATTCTCACACTGAGGACAATTGCTCTATGGGACGGCTCTCGTCAAGTGAAAATTTTCTTCTTGGTAATGATCCTTGTCCGTGTTCCCTCACTTCACATTCGTCAACTATTTAAGAGATTCATTCCATAGACTACGGCTATTACTTCCGCCGTTGTCGCTGCTCGAACCCACGCGCCTCTCAAATGTAAGAGCATCTGTGCATCAGCCACCAGATGGGAGCTCACTGTGTTAGTTACGGGTTTCAGGGGTCATGGATGCAAAATGGTGCGATCTGAGAACAACATATACTTCACTTATATCATGGTGACTGTGTATGATCTCGGTTCGTCGTGGCTTACCCTCCTTCACTTTCAGTTCTTGTTGATCAATCTTAGGAATATTCGTTTTGACGCTCCTTCGTGCCTTATCCCATCGTAAATTCTCCAGCATTCACCCTAATTACTAGCGTCAACGTTTTATTTTAGTTCGGCAGCCGCATAGTCAATGGGTAACTGTGATCTACGCCCAAGGTAAGTCTGATCTATAGAGTCTCGTTCACCACATTTACTACTGTTTAGGGCTTGGCTTTAACGCCGTCGTCCTAGGTTAGTCAGAGTTTTCAGTAACACGCTAATTTACTCACTCTTAGGTAGTGTTTACGATAGCAAATATGCTCCTATGGACGGTTGCACCAGTATGTCTGAATTTGTGATCTGCACCTTATTCTTCTCAATTCTCTCTCCAAGGTTCAATATCGAGGCTGGCTCTCCGTTATCCAGGCAGCCGTGACATCTATTTGTTGTTCCAGGGTCATATTTTCCCTCTTTGAACAGAATAATGGCCAAAGAGCTTTCTATTTAACAGCTACCGATGATAAACACGTTTGGACTACCACGATTGAAAGGCAAGCTGTAAGGGTAGGACATGGGGATAATGTTGATAATAACTGTAGTTAAAAGATGGAATACCGTCTTCCTGTATTTGTATATTGTTTCAGTCATTTCGGTTTTACCCTTGCGTTCACAGTCTAAATTCACTCGCCTAAATGGGTAAAGAGGACATCCGAAAGAAACAGACCTCCTTCTTAGATCGATTAGACTAAGATATTGTCTAAATCGCAGTATCTTAACCCATAGCACCCCTCTCCCCCAAGAAGGTGCCCTGAGCTCACAACGGTAGATAGTCCAATCCTCCTTGTGCATGCCTTCAAACTTGCGCCACTCCAAGCTCAAAGGAGCGTCGCATCAGGGACCATCTGATGGGATAAATGTATCGCTCCGTTAGGTTTAATAACGCTCACGACGGATCTTTTTGTGTGTACCACGGCTCGGCGTCAATAGCCACATGTTGCAGGTCCAAGTTTGCTTCAGACGTTGACGTCCACTCAACCCTAAACTCGCACAATTCTCCGACGAGATGCTACTTGAACTCACTTCAAATTGGCTCGATCCGACCATCTTTAGGCGCTATGGGCTCTGTACTTGCCGGTTGCTGGCCGTTGCTTCGCCCGACGGCCTACATTTGTCACAAATGTAGCCCACAAACCGCACTCATCAAAGAACGCTGTGTACAAGGAAGTATATTCCTGTCAGGTGATGGGAGTGGTTTCTCGATATAGAGCCGGAAATTTGCAGTTCTGCTCGAGTACAAGTAAGGGCTGGCGCACACGAGTAGTGATCTCTTTGCTTCCTTCTCTAACGTTCGTTCTCCTTTCTTCTTTAGCAGCAGCAGGCTGCGCCTTTCTTTTCTTCTTCTTCTTCTTCTTCAATGCATAGGATTCCTCATTTCACCTTTGTGGGTTGTTCCATGACTTTGCATACTATGTTCCTGAAACTTCGCGCTATTTAGTGGGACCTTCACCAATGGCAAATTGGAGTGTCATTCCTCTTTGCGATTGTGGTAAGTGACCTCCCGTTATGAACTCTTGGAGATCCCAGCATCTAAACTATTTTGTAGCTGTATGAACATTTGATTACGCTCGACAGAGAGGTTAGGCGAAAATCGAACCCAGGGTCCTGTAGCAACCATTTACCATGTGGTTTTTATAGGTCCAATACTTCTGGCGCCGAGGTCAATTCAGTCTTGGTGTGGTTCTGTTTTTCGTAAACCGGTACTTCATCTGGGTCCCAGTCGCTCTTCAGCTTGCGAGTACGTATCGAATTCGCCTTTTTTAGTTTCATCCAGCTGTAATTCCATTCGAATCCAGTTGTCTCCGGCAGAATATCAGTTGAAGTTGGTCGCTTCTTCTTTACATTCCCTGTCATGCTAATATCTAAATTTGCAGCACTGCGCTCCCATTTTCCGTGCTATAACATGTGGGTTCCTAAAATACCATTGGTTTCCAGGGACTAATTGGTGTTAGTCTGCAACTTCATCGCAACCTGGATTTCTGGTAGTAAGTCGCCTGATTCTTTACTTCCTTCCACGTTTGAACACCATTCCAGCAATCCTTACCCTGAGAACAATTGCCTTATGGAACAATTCGCGCAAAGTCAGAATATTCTTCTGGATTCTGGTGCCTGTAAGTTTCATACATTTGATATTTCGTCGCCTAAGATCTTTTGGTATCATAGGCCACGGCTATTCCTTCTGTGATTGTAGCCACTCGAACTCGCACGTCTCTCAAATGTAGGGTTACAAGGAATTGATTTGGCAAAGTGGTTGCTGACTGTCTTTAGTTGTGCCTCTTTTCAACGGCCATGGATGCAAGCTGGGAAGATCCGAGAACAATTTATACTTCACTTATATCATGGTGACAGTGTATAATATGGGTGCGATGTGTTCTCTCGCATCTACCACTTTCAATCTCATTCTAACATTTTTTAGGGATATTCATCTTAACACTTCTTCGGTCTCTACAGCATCGTGAGCTCTTCAGCTGATTTTCTGTGCGTTAATGTTTAACCCAGCCATTCCAGTTCGACAAAAACATAGCCGCTGGGTAACCGTAATTTACGCCCAAGGTAAATTGATTCAGAGTAACATCGTCCAGGGGACTCACCACTGTTCAGGCCTTGGATTTAACGCTGTTATATTTGGTTCGTCTGAACGCACCTACAAAACGTCACGCTTACACTAGACAGTGTTCACCATGGCTAATATGCTCATGTGGACTGTTGCACCCGTAAGCTTAGTTTTATAGCCTTGGTCCTATTCCCATCAATTCTTTCTTGAAGGTTCAATATCAAGGCTGGCTTTCGGTCATTCAAGTCGCCGTATCATCTATTTGTTGTTCCAGGGTGGTGTTCTCACTCTTTGACCATAAGAACGTCGAAAAGTCTACAAGTTGACGCCCACAGACGAGATGCATGTTTGGACCACAGTCATTGAAAACCAAGCTGCAGAACCAAGTTATTGGGATGATTTCGAGGATCGCTATCGTTGAAAAAGAAAAGGATATGTCTCTCTTTTACTGTATTTTGTATCTTTCAGGTCATTTGCCACTTTGTATTTTTTGTTGGAATTTCAAAGCCATTTCATTTTCTTTCTTAACACGGGGAGCGAGGAAAACTTCCCGCCTGCTTCATTGATGCCAAGAACGCCGAGGCGACGATCGTCCTGAGAGAGAGAACCTACTGAAAAGGTGCTGCGATTGATGATCGGGAGTCGGAGTTACTACAGCAGTCTTCATTCACCATCGTAGAGGCTAAAGCAGCTGAATGGTAGGAAACTCGAAAGGGTTATCTTAAAGAGAGATGAGAAGGTCATTCCTTATCTGTAGTAGACCCTTGGAAAACTTTGACGACTCTGACAGCCCAATGTTTTCCATCCATCGCCGGCAACATTCTTTCAATTCTCTGCCGCACCGAACGACTGCGGCTGCGCAATTCACATCCTAAATCCCCATTATCATGCTCAACTTCCGCTCATTCGCACATTTGCTACACCGGTCGCAAATGTCCTCCCGAATTCCGGGAAGATGGTTGAGCTCCAAGTCAACAATGTCCTCTCCACTATTGGTTGAGACTCGCGTGGATTTGGCGGATCGAAAGCTCTTGGCTGAGCGTGACACCGGCGTGATGGTGCGTGATGCGGAGTAACATTGTTTAGGCGCCTTGGTCTCTCCCGCTCTCATGTTGTTTCTCCTCAATTCTCCACCGAGTTATCGGAGGTTGGTGCATCGCCAAGATGTCAGCTTCAATCTTTTACGCTGTGCATTCTCTGAATACCCTTTGAACTCTAGGCAGGCGCTGGTTCGTGCGGCAGCGACCTATCGGTTGGCAGAGGTGCGACCGGGCGGATGATGCGAGTCCATGGCCAATACATCTTGGTACTCTCCGGCATTCGATCATGAATAGAAGAATGAGGGTGTGGGTGGCAATACAATGGCTCCATATAAATTCAAGGCATCTCATTGGACTTCATTATCCCCAAGAACCTTTTTTACTTTAACCCTCAATGCCTTCTCTCGTCTCAGTCGCAGCAACGGCCTCTCTTCTTCTTGCGCCATTGGCATTTGGCCATGCTCATGATTTTTCGGATGCGGAGGTTGCGCGAAGGATAGAGT